>JBAMJV010011787.1:0-25359 GCA_037951105.1 Echinarachnius parma | reverse complement strand
AATTTGTCAAAAATAAAGAAATACATAGAATGGGCCCCAAATAACTTGCATGCCATCCCCCTTGAAAAAAATGTAGTCAATCCAGGCTACACCACTGATATTGGATGACCCATGAAAGGATGAAATACAAAGTTTTTTCATTGTCATTTGTCAGTTTGAGAAAATAGTTTCCCAATTGGGTCGCTCACTAGAATTTGACTTTTATGAAAACGCCAAACATGCATTTTATTATGGCCTCGATCATTGAGCAGTGTTAGCATAGAGCCCTGAATAATAAAAGCGCAGTCAGAACTGTAGATAGCGACCACATGGAAGGAAAACAAACTTTTGGTGGCCACTATAGCGATGCTCAAAATTAGTACAGGCCTGGTGGCCCGGGCACACTAAAAATTTGCCAATGGCCACTAAATGTTTTGTTGATGCATAGTTGCACTGGCCCGAATGGGCACCCAAACAACAGAATTTGTAACGATTTTATTTGTTTGGGGCCACCAGATTTGGGTTTCTGGCCATGTGAAATAGTTAATGTGAAATTTTTAATGGCCTGACTGGGCCACAAGGCTAACAGATAATTTCAAGCATTGACTACAGTCAATGCCTGCTTGAGACAGGAGGCCATTAAGACAGGTTTGACTGTGGATAAAGAGCAGCTTGAGAGAGTTTTTTTCTGCAGGGGAACACTTTTAGAGGGCACTATAAAAGGCAGGTTGGCTGCTAAAGACAGGTGACCACTATTGTCAGGTTTGCTGCTATAGACAGGTGGCCACTATGACAGGTTTGACTGTAGATAGAGAGCAGCTTGTGAGAGTTGTTTCTCTGCAGGGGAACAATTTTTGTGGCCACTATACACAGGTTGGCTGCTATAGACAGCTGACCAATATGACAGATTTTACTCTACATGTAGTTTTTCTCTGCAGGGAAATACTTTTAGTGGCCACTAAAGCAATGCCAGAAATTAACCTTTTTGCTTTGCGGTTCGATTGGGCAAGTAGAAATGAGATTGTTCAAAGTCTTGTGGCCCAAACCTAAATCTGGTGGCTCCATCAATGAAATTTGGTGGCCAACGGGCCTGTGTTAATTTGAGCATTGACTACAGGCAGGTTGAATGCTATTAATAGGTGGCCACTATGACAGGTTTGACTGTAGATGGAGAGCAGCTGGTGAGAAGTGATAAGCGCATGGTTCAGGTGCGCGGGGCCCATGTCCGCATCTTCAAACTGCCCCGTATCCATGGCATCACCATCCGCAATATCCTCTGCAGCACCATTACCCTCCTCAAATCCCTCTCCCTCCTCCTCCAATCCTTCTTCTCCCTCCTCTTGATCTGTTGGTAAGATAACAGCAAGGATTAGCAAGATTGAATATGTATTGCAGTCAGCAAACAAAAATAAATAAATAAAACTGTGATATCCCCCCCCCCACCCCACCCCATGAGCCAAAACACAGGTGCGAACAAATGAAATTGTACAAAAACACCCTGATATTACAGTTTAGTAAGTCCGATGCATACAAAATGTTATTTTTATTTCGCAGAGAATGCTTTTTGTTTTCAGGATAGGATGGTATTTTTGTAATCATGTATTACAATGTCTGAGAACAATAAATTAAATAAAACAGGGAAAAAAAACAATAAAAGACAAAAATAGCTCCTGTAAGCCCAAAATAGCACTCGTGAACATTGTCATGGGGGCAATTTTTCTCTCTGAAGTTTAAAAATAGCCCTGATGTAAAAAACATTATTTTTCCCCCTGATTACAGTAGAACCTAATTATAAAGAGGTTCCACTGAAATATGTTATAGAGTGCCAATGTTTGACATGACTGACTTCACAGCTATTCATTGCCAAGAGTAATGCTTCCAACAATGTCAGGCAAGCCAGAAATGCTTAACCTAGTGGTTAATAAGGAGACAATCGTTAAGCTCCATCCCACTGCCAACACTCAAATTAAAATTAAAGTTGTTCAGAACCATTACTATGCACTAACAAGTAACAAAAGAAAGTGACATCACTACTTCTGTATTCTACAAAGAGCTCTGATATAATCAGTAAACTTGTTTATAGCAAGATAAATTTTGATGGTCCTACCTCTCTATAGTCATGGTATTTTTAACGTGATACCTGCTGGAAATTTCCTTTTTTGTCTATGATACCAAGTTGGACAATTAAAAAAATAAGCAAATAAAATCATTAAACAGTATTTTATTCAGGCAGATAAAAAATAAAGCATAATTGATTAAATTTGTGGTGGCCATGGTCCGGCCAGCCAACACTAATATCCAGCCCTGCAGAATATCTGACCTCGGTCTATGTTGACAGACATTTTTTGCCATGCCAGACAGGTTTGGGCTACCCATTGTCTACCGGGCAGGAACAAACTTAAAATTGGTTTTTCAGGGGGCTATTTGTCAAGCTTGCCTTTATGAAAATAGGCCTCTAATAAAATGTTTTGCCTTGAAGTCTACAGAAATTTAGGGGGGGCTCTTTTATGATTTTCAGGGTTTTTTATACACAATTAGGGGCAAAATCGCACAGAGCCCCTCTAATTAGTACTTCTTTTCACTGCCACCGGGCCCTTGTTTCATGAAAGGGTCTAATGAGGCTCTAAAGTCTGTCTTAATTGTCAGGTGACTATGACTGAATTACGGTACACATAATACACGTAAAGTCATAGTCACGTGACAGTTAGGACTCTCTGTGACAATTCGTAACTTACCATCTCCTGCATAGCTGTCCGGACTGGCTGGGTCCTCGGGGTCAGGGTGCAGGGCTTGGCACTGGGACATTGCATCAAACATACTCTGTACTGAAACGAGAATAAATAGTTTCCGTAAATAATAAATGTTTAACTATTTTATGAAGAAAGAAAGACATGAAGTAATGTATGCATATACATTGATTGATGGATGATGATGATGATGATTGATGATGATGATGATGATGATGATGATGATGATGATGATGATGATGATGATGATGATGATGATGATGATGATGATGATGATGATGATGATGATGATGATGATGATGATGATGATGATGATGATGATGATGATGATGATGATGATGATGATGATGACTGATGACCGATGATGATGACGATGATGATGATGATGATGATGATGCGGATGACGGATGATGATGATGATGATGATGATGATAATGCTGCTGCTGCTGATGCTGACAATGATTATATAAATTACCATGAACTACAAGCCATCACTTTGACCATAATAATATCAAAGAAAGGTTCTTTTGAATGAATTCTTTCTATTTATTTTCTTTATATTTCCCCCCCCCCCCCCCATCCTCCTTTTCCTGTAATTTGTAAGTCCTGCTGTAACAAATGAATGTAATGTATATAGAGGAAATGTAAAATAAAGAGGATGGAAACAAATACAAAATGTATGTATCTACCTATTATCAAGTAAGCAACCAAAAATTATAGCAAACACATTAGGAAAGGAGATATATATATTAAGAGCTTGCTTCTTTGCTTCGAGTTTGACCTACACTGTGACTTGTCCTGAGGAATGAAGCGGATCTCCCGGATCTCTGTGCCCTCCTCCTCCTCGTACCCATCATCGCTGTTGTCGTCTCCCTGGTTGCCGGGGGCGTCGCCTCCATCAGCCGGGATGTCCCTCAGCTCGCTCATGATGTCGGAGTCGATCATGAGGTACAGACACTCCTTGGGGAAGTGTGACAGGTCTTTTGAGATTGCATGGACGGTGATCGCTGGGTAAGGGATGACAAAACCCTGGCCACTAGGGTTGATCCATGAAACATGGCTGCAAAAAATAAAACACAATAATAACAAGAAAATGATATTGCATATATGCTAGACGGTGATTGCCAGGTAACGGATCATGACAAAACCCTTGCAGCTCGAGTTGATCCATATCCATCAAACATCCTACCGTATTTGCTCGTGTATTAACCCATCACTGATAAATTGTCATGGAATAAGCACATAGACAGCACCACCAAGAAAGGAATAAGAACTCTCGGCTTTCTTCGTCGAAATCTGCGCAAGTGCCCACAAGATATCAAAGCCACATGCTACAAAGGTCCTTGTTCGGCCTATTCTTGAGTACGCCAGCTGCGTCTGGGGACCCTAACACGAAGATGAATGTGGCCAAGGTGGAGTCAGTCCAGCGACATGCTGCACGCTATGTGAAGAACAATTTCTCGTGGGAGAGCAGCGTCACCACAATGCTAAAGGACTTGAAATGGGACACACTTCAGCATAGAAGGTCCACGGCCAAAGTCACCATGATGTACAGAATTCACAACAAGCTCATTGACATCCCTTCCGACCGCCTGATACCCATCCAATCACCAACAAGAGGCCATAACCAACGGTTTGCCATTCCCAAGACGAGGACATCCTTGCTGAGAGGGACATTTTTCCCAGACACCATCCGTCTGTGGAACTCCCTCTCCCAGGAAACCATCAATGCCACCTCTCCAGACATCTTCAGAGACAGGCTGAAAGATGTCATCCTGGGAAATTAGCACATCTGCTGTGATTGTTTTTAATTTTGTAAATATACTGGACAATTATTTATTTTTGTATGCCCTGAGACTCCTGTCTGCACTGACTGAGAGCTCAACATCAACTTGTGCGAGTATACTCCTAGGAGGTTCTGCACAGTACCGGAAGAAGAAGAAGAAGGACGAGAGCTATTTTAAGGCAAAATTGATCATTATTTTCCTCTACAAATTGGCCAACTCCTTATTTTGTTTGACCTTTTAATAGAAGACCTACGTTATTAACGTTTTGTTTGTCTATAGGAGACCTACAATCTACAAGCATTGCGCTTTTTAGTAGACCTCCTTTTTCCAATCTGTATACGGGCCATATATAGGCATAATTCAATTGTAAACTTGTATCTTGTTTGTTGTTTCATTCATTCATTCATTCATATAATAATATATACTAGGTAGAAAATATAATTTAAGAGAAGTGACTTTGCAGCAAGCCAAAGTTGCCGATTTGAACGCTGAAATCTGCGCCAGGCCCAATAATAAATGGTAATGAAAAACTACTGCGCATTGCCTAGGGCTAGATCGACAAATCTAGCGCTTTCATGGCCTTCTTAGACTTAGCTAGCGCTAGAACGGCCGAAAGTAAAATATTTCAGTAATAATGTCAAACAATGTCAAAAAGGCCACGAAAGCGCTAGATTTGTCGATCTACGCAGCGCCTAGACAGAAAATTCCATCCCGTTCTGGAGGGGTCCTTTAATATTATGACGTCATACCATCTCCTTCATCACTAATTCTCGATCTCCTTCATCACTAATTCTCGATCTCTGAAGTGGTGAGTGAAACAACAAACGAGGAGAAGGACTGATTTATCGGTCTACGCAGCGCCTAGCTCTCCGCTGCATTTCCACCCATTCATCAGCATTTTCTACCGGGGAGCCACGGGGACCGCGCCGCCCATGGTCCCGGTCAAACGAATCTTGCACAAAATGTTTGACTGCGATGTGATCAACTAAATTTCTAATTACCTTTCGGCTATATACAAGGTTCCATTTGAGAGATCTTGCTTTTCGACAAATGCAGTAGTTCCATCCTTTTGCCACGTGATTGTTCCATCAGGAGGTTGTACAGGCCCGATAAAACCCATCATTGCACGCAGTTTTTAAACACACGCGCCCAGGATATCGATAACTCTTGACAGTTTTCACGTGTTGTGAATTCAACTGAGGTTTTCGAGACTTTTTTCGACGCCTTGCGACTCTAGTTTGTTGTTGTCGTTGTTGTTATAATTCAAATGCTGCGGCCGAACCGCGGGCGCGCGCGCGCGGAGGCAGAAAGGGGGGGGTGGGGGGGGGGGGGGGGGGGGGGTGGGGGGGGGGGGGCAGGGGCCAACTTCCACATGTTCATGAGTGGTGATTGGGGGATGGCTGGATGACGTTGGGCCAACATTAGGCCAATTACCATTGGCTAGATGACATTATCTGGACCAACGTAGGAATCACCTGCCAACCATGGTAAAACTACTTTATTTAGCTTTTTGCTATTTTTGTTTAATTTGAAACATTGTTATTATTATCGAAAATAATATCGCTAGTGATATTCGTTTGTCTTGCAATGTATGGTCAACAAGGAATCTAAAATATCACGACGTTTCGTGCGCCGCTTGCAACACTTCGTCATGTGATACAATCTACTGTAAGCAAGCGTGTTTTATACCCTGCGGTGATCTTTTAGATTCCTTGTTGACCATACATTGCGAGACAAACGAATATCACTAGCGATATTATTTTCGATACTATATCCGCAATGAGTAATATATTTAGCATTATTGTTATTATTTCCTTGCTGTAGATAAATTATTACACACGTCACGTGTATATGAAAATGAAATGTTCCCATGTTTTGAAAGTTATTTATTATACTGGTTAGCAATTCAACCGTCTGCAGTACTAACTAACCATATCTGATATTATTAGATGATACAGCGCAGTAGTTGGTACGGTGTTATTCGCACTTTAATAGGTGAATGCCTGGCGTACTGGTGGGGGGGGGGGGGGCTCTTGCCCCCCCCCCCCCAAAAAAAATTTCCTTTATAAGTATATGCACCAGATTGCATAATTTCAAGTAAAACATTGCAAAAGCATTACAGTGGCAAACACCCACCTACCATCACCCTCCCCCTTCTCAGTCGCTTTGCTCCCTCGGGAATTGGCCGTCTTGTCTACGTCTGGAATACTTTATTCATGTAGTTGTATCATAAATAATGTGGCATTTGATGCATTGTTTTGAAACTGTATGTCACTTTGCGAATATTATATTTGAGGGTGCATATTTGTTTTTCTTCATGAAACAAACATAACCTCTTTTTCCGGTCGGTAGAATCATGACGCACTTACCCACATTTATACCTAGTACATGTCGTCAACTCAGAATTTCCTTCTTAGGTATGCACCATCAGATTGCACAGTTTCAAGTCCAAAAATACAAAAGCTCCCTACTGTGATGGGAGGGGGACACCCCCTCCCACACCCTCCTCCCGCTCAGTCACTTTGGTTTAGCAGTTTTTGCTTATTACTAAACTTTCTGTATATCAAACTATCATAATTATCTGTATGAGGGAGATTTGATAGTTATCAATGCGCCGTTCTGCGTATCACCTAATTCGTCAAAGTGACGCCTTTTAGTCCTTGTTGTAGATAATGACTATAACTGATTCGGTCGTTCTTAATGATTCGGCTTGGGGACTGTTGCCCCCCCCCCCCCCCCCCCCCCCCATGTTATAAAATTAAAATATGGCTTATTTTGAAATGCGATACCAGTGATTTAAAAAAAAGGGGTTTTCTTGAGACATGATAACTCAGATTCTACTTCATGTCAAGTCAAATTTCCCTCCAGGGTATAGCTGGAAAAAATGCAAACAGCTCCCTAACGATAATGATGGCGTCAAGTCCGAATTTCCTTCCTATATAGTTATGCTCCAGATTGCACAATTTCAGGTTTTAAAAAAATGCAAAAGGTCCCTACCGTGGGAGGGGGGGGGGGGGGGCACCCCATCCACCCCCCCTGCTCGGTCATTTCGCTCACTCGCAAAGACTCACACTCATCTCGGGCTCGAGTTGGCAACCCTGCCATTACTCTATACCTGGTGATGGTGATGCGGAATTTTGTCTGCACCCAAAACAGTTTTTGCTCATTATATTACTGTGGATTGTCAGTGATGCTTGGTATAAGGGTGAACTTGGGAAAGCGGGTCATGATTCTATCTTTCTGTATAAAGTCACGGTGTAGAATGATTAGGAAACTGATGGTAAGTTAAAGTCCCTCCCGTGCCAATTTTGGCACATATGGCGACGCCCATCTCCGATTCAGGCCATGCACACGTCTACTATGTAGCGAAAGTTTTTTTTTGTTACTCGTGTTCCCTTCCCCATGCATATACAGTATATAAATGCCGAGCGCCTGGCTAGAAGGCAGAATTAGGTACCATTTTAAAGGGAGAGATCCACTTTTGCAAGCCGAAATTCAAAAGTTGCGAGGTTATTGTCTTATATGAAAGGAAATGTCATTTAATAGCATGCCTGAAAAAAATTAGGGCTTGAAATCTCTTTTTCGTGGAGTTATAGACCTAAAACTGAATAAACTGAGGGACGTCGGTTAATTAGGTACATACGTATTTTCGGCCGGTTAGTAAGTTCGTACATAGATTTCACGGATTGCCAGATCGGTATGCATGACCCCTACGTGACCCGCGCTAGCTACGTGACCCGCGCATAAGTACTAATGTGTGAGCGTTTACCAAGTAAAATACCCAAACATCGCTTAAACTGACTACATGTAATTATATATTCTTTCTTTTTGAGATCTTTTTCCGTGACATACGTTAACAAATGTCGGCTTCACAATACCTTTACGAGAATTAGTACTATATTGTTGTAATATTAATGCAAAATCAGTTGAACTCCTTTATTGACCGATATATAGTTTAAATGGAGGGACGCATTCGTTTTTCATTCATAGAATCCAAATTAGAGGGCTGTTCGCTCTGATTTTTTTTTGCGTGTTACATTGATCCCAATCCGTAAAGCTGTTCAGACGTTTTTGTAAAAGTGGACCTGTCCCTTTAAAGTATTTGGTATATATGACCCGGTCTGGGTTCGAACCCGGGACCTCCCGTCCATTCTTTCTCTTATTATTAATTATTATCCTTATCTTTATCTTTATAAATCTTTATCCTTATCCGTATCCTTATCTTTATTATTATCTATACGCAACTGCAATGGGTTGAGGAGTTGAGGGGTGGATGTATTTGCGTGTAGACTGGTAGAGGCCGAGTTGATGAGGTAATTTGTGCAGTATCATCATGACAACATCAATACTTGAGCAAAATAACTACATTTTCTTTGTTGTATAGCCTATACAGGGTGGCCCCCCAAAAAACGGAACGGGGCACTTCCCAAAATATAGTAACAAAATTATTATGTCCATCGGATAGGGTGTCTTTTCCAATGAAAAGCGATACCAAGAACAGTCATTTTAGTCGTGTAGTTTTTGTTTAGGGCGCTGTGAGTGCCACACGATGTCAGGTTCCCGTTTTTGTAAATTTGCCACCAAGTCAGTGCCTGTTAAATCGCACTTACTGCCCGTCATCACATCGAACAATGAGCAATACGCGCGCCATTGTTAGTGTGCATTCAGCTGTGTACCGAGAGAATGCAGGAAGTGCGAATGCAGGAAGTGCAATTTATCGGGCACTGACTTGGTAAAAATTAACGAAAATTGCAACCTGACATGGTGTCACTCACAGCGCCTTCAAACAAAAACTACACGACCAAAATTACTGTTCTTGGTATCGTTTTTCATCGGGAAAGGACACGCTATCCGATGGACGTATAATGATCTTGGTACTATATTTTGGGAAGTGCCCCGTTCCGTTTTTTGGGGGGCACCCTGTATATATTACAAATGATATTAGTGGGGGCGAGAGCTCGACCACTGACCGTCGTCGTTGTTGTTGTTGTTGTAATTGTTGTTTGGTCAGTCAAATGTGACTATTGTTGTCAATTACGTTTTTATTCATTATTTTTATTTTGCCAATAACATTTCATAAATCATCAAAAGAAATATAAGTAGGCCTATCGCGATATTTTGCTTTCCAACAATAATATTATTGCCTTTATAATTATACACAAAATAATATAAGCATTATCCGGCTAATATTTCGCAGGACCAGCCCTATTATATAGTTCCACTGATCTCGAGATGATTGGCTTTACGACTGAAAGAGTAAGGGCGGTATGTGTGCTCTGCTACGTTCTGTTGATTTGTATGCAATTCTAGCATATTGACATCAGTGAGTTAGAGACAATAATGCTAATTACCATGGTAAATGTCGCTGGTCCGTAATCGGGCCCCTGCCCCCTGCAGCTACGTTATTTTTAATTGTTGGTTGTTTGGTTGTTCTAGCATTTTGACATTACATCGATATAGAGCCCACGTTAGAGGCGCCGATGATGCCGTGGTCTGTAAACCCATTCGGCTGGAACTTGTATCTTGTTTATAGTCGATTACTTCAATTTAGCGTTAAGAACATGTTTATACAAACAACGCGTACCAGTATGGTACACTTGAAAATAATAGTGTGACAAATGACGATACTTCAACACATGAATCGGTGCATTCTTGTAAAAAAGTTACTCCGCCTTGGTACGCGAATATGTATGTAAACCTGAAAAATGGGCAATATAAATGCTGAAAATAATGAGTGATGTTGGAACTTGGATCGCAAAATGGCAACTGAATGCATTCGTTTACCGTAAGTGAATTTAGCATAATAACACACAATTTATTTAAATAACTGTTTTTAATGATTATGGTATTGCATGCGAGAATGGAATGAATGAAATAATTGAGATGGAACTGGTCAATTGGAGCGAAATGCGAACGATCAACAGCATGACTGAGTTGTCCTCGGACTCGGTCATTCGAGGCCTTTGTATGCGGGGTTGGCGGCCGGCTGGGCCCGGGCGAAACTCGGTAGTCGACGGAGCTGTGCTGGCACTGCACAGCGCGCTTTTTTTTTTGTTACTAATAAATCTAAAGTTAAACTTTTACTATCATACATCATCAATCTCGGCAAAATCATGCACAGTTTTAATTTGTGTTGATTTTAGGTTCAGAATTGGAATTAATATTTTATTTTGCATGAGTGAATTGCATTTGTCTTTGAACTTGAACTTTTGAAGGCTCATTTGTAATTGTGCAATGAATAACCGATAACTGAATAAGTTGTGATTGTGAAGACGTTGTAATGACTGATGTGATGAGCAATGTGTGTGAAAAGTTTCCGAACGATAGAGAATGTGAACAAATTTAAGCAATTCACATTCTTAAAATGAAAGTATGAAACTATGACTGAGTATGAATCTGTAAGTGTAAAGCTGTAACGGTGTTAATTGATGATAAGATCGATGATAAGATCGTCAAGTGAATAGCGTGACCACTTATAATTTCATAATACAGTATTTAATTCAATAATTGTATTTTATTTCATCAGGAGGAAATTATTCAGAGCTCAGTTGAAGAAAGCAAAAAGAAAGAAGAAGCGCCAGGCTGAAGCCCAAGTACGGGATGCAGAGAAAGGTAGAGTATATGTGAGGTGCATCCGGGGCAGGGGAGGGGGGGAGGGGCACCATCCTTTCTATTAATCAACATTCAAAATTAGCATCTAGGCACAATGACACAGGGCCACCAAAAATTGCTGTTCGGCCAGTCAAAAAATCATATTACCAATGTTTGGTGGCCAGATTGGGCCACCAACCGAAGTAGACCATTTGTTAAATTGAAATTGCCCCAGGCAATTGGGGAAAGTGCTAGTGTCGAGCCCTGGTTTAGCATTCTCTCCGCTCAATGAGTGTCCTCTCCTTTCTGGGGAGCATTCCATCCAGTGCTTCCATAGTGAAAACAGGGCTCTCCCTTTAGCTTTTCCTTCAGTTGGCCAAAATGACACATCAGATAGACTCTCATCAAAGATATGTGTGTTGCAGTATGTCCTAATGCGTTGGTGGCTAATACACAAGTTTTCTGGTGCCAATTGGCACCTTGGCCAATGCTGAGGCCTAAGGGCAAGCAAGGATATAGCCATGATATACCAACATAACAATAATAAACAATACATACATAAAGGCAAAATTGTTTACGTGTAGTAGGACCCCTGTCCCTGTATTGGTATGAAAAGCAGAAAGCATCAGAATAATATTGTGAATTTTGTTCTTGTTTCCATCCTGTTTTAGATGAGGATGAAGAAGAGGAAGAAGAGGAGCAAACAGTAGAGGAAGAAACTGCAGATGTTTTTACAACAGTTCAAGAAGAACAAGAAAGGTATTATTGGAAACCTTGTCCTACAATGAACAAGGTCATCAGTCGTTATGTAACCAATAATGTATACTGTATATAGCTTTCAGGGAATAATTTTCCTGGTATCGCATCACAATTTGCTATGCATTTTTAATACGACTGCTATACAAAATATCTTTTGTATAGCAGTTTTCTCCCATAGAAGTGTACAGAATTTCATTTGAAATATTTATCCATCGGTTAACAGTGCTAATCAAATTTGAGGAGGTAAATTATTCCCTGGCTTTACACATTTTTCTCTTACTTAATGCTTTACAAAGTTTAAATAGGCAAAAAGATATATATCACAACTGACCTGTATTGTTTATAGTCAAATAATCTAAACCATTAATTTCACTTATTGGCCAACATATAATGTTCACTCCAAAATAAGTAGAATATTGCTTGGAGATGATTTGCCAGTGAGAAAATTCACGTACCAGTTGGAACATTTCGTCAGAAAAAAAGAAAGTAAGATAAATTTTTGCTAATTTCTTGGGAACAATATTTCATGCAGAAGTATGTATTTGTTCATGTTCTTTTTTGAATGGCGGTGCTGTTACATTGATACATTGAGGGAGAAATTTAGAGAGATAATAATCTGACTTTGAGACACGAGTCACTCCCTTGTATTATTGAGAGCACCAACATCCCACCCTGTTAAAGGGATCTAGTAACTTTGTTGACATGTGCAAAAAGTGATGAATGGTTGATGCAATGTATATTGTTGTTATCTCATATGTCCACAGGGTATTGTGTGAAAATTTCAAGTCAAATGGACATTGCATGGCCAAGTAATGAGCGAAAATGCAAAGTGATATTCACTAACTCACTGCACTCACTTTGTACACAGAAGAAAAACGGGGAGTTTTTCTTATCTGAATACTTCGATCGTACATATCTTTGTAACGAAAGGGAAATTTGAAAAACCGAAACCTGTCCCATGATTTTATTGTTAATACGAATACAACAAGGTATGAGGGAACCGCTAGAATGAAAATTTTATTTTGAGGATTTGGACAATGTTACTAAGTCCCTTTAAAGTTTTAACCCGTTCAGGACTGATTTATTTTGCTTTAACAAATATTCTCCATAGACCCTAGCCCCCGTATTTTTAGGACCAGTCCTGAATGGGTTAATAGCATTAATTACTTTAACCTCAATTGTCTTAATTTCTTGTTTTGCTTCACATGATGCCTATTTAGTATTGAAGGAAAGGGAGAAGCAGGCTCCCCATATCTCACTCTGTGCTTACTAGACGTTTCACTAACATCAGTTAATTTAGTCTTCATTGTCTTATGTACTTGGTTTGCTTTAGTGCATGGGTGGAGAGAGAGAAACAAGCGCAGGCTGAATTTGACAAGAAACAACAGATAGAAGAGGCCAGGAAGCAGAAGGAACTTGAAGAGAGAGTAAGAATTGTTGTTTTATTTTGTAAATGTTTGATAAGTGAACCTATTTGTAGTACAATGAAACATCCTAATAACGAACTCTTATATAACAAAACCCTCCTATAACAAGGTAAATTTGGCCCAAGCTCTGTATTCTTTCATGATTTTTTGTTTATAATAATCTGATAGAGCAAGGTTATGTTATGGTCCTAAGCTCCTCATTATAACGAGGCTCCACTGTACCATTCAACTGTTTTTCATGAAACTCAGTTTCAATTGTTTAAATTTTATTTTGAATTTTGATGATCTTTTATTATTGAACTTATGTGCAGTTCTATCATACAACTGACTCCTATGAAATTTACTTTATTATGTTACTGTGAAATCTTATAAAGAGTACAGATAAAACAAAACCCTCTTAAAACAAGGTAATTTTTCTTGTCTAAGCTCATTTGAAGGCTTATGTGACAACAAGGTTCCACTGTACTGCATATCAATTTATCAAACTTTATATACTAGCCTGATTTGGAAATGAATTATAACAGAATGTTTCATGCATTTCTTTGTTGTTGTTTTTTAGCAGTTCAGTTCTTCTTCAGACCATCAAAACTTGATAATTTTTGTTATTGTTCTTGCTTTACACTGGGGCCATAATGTAATTTTTAAAATCCTTCCCTTTTCCTTGATTTGTTATATTTTGTATGTAATTTGTCCTTGTTATGTTTATTTTGTTGTATTATTTCATTATATTAAGTGTTATATTTGTAAGTGCTATGATACATTCTGAATAGCGCTTTATAAGAAACCTGTATTAGTAATACAAGTTATATTTAAAATCTATTTTTCCATTTGTTCAATATCATCCTTTTGTTATTTATTTTATTTTTTTTGCACAGAAACTCATCCAGGCTGAATGGGAGGAGCAGCAGAGGAAGGAGGAGGAGGAGAAGGAGAAGAAAGACCAAGAGCTAGAGGTGATATTAAGGGGTCCTGCCCTGAGCGCCGCCATTGCAGATGCCATATCCAATTTTACTAACATTCCTTATTGGTTTATAAACAGTGTGTTCATTCATGTCTCCTCTAGATTAATGTCTCTAAATAATATCCCTCCATCGCTGGATCGTTTTGATGGCCGTCTCGTTGACAAGGGCCAGGTCCTCGTGACTAATTTTGTTATAAGTGTTTGTCTTATGACACAGGGTTACTAGATATGTTCTGATAATACTCTTACAAGGATTTGAAAAGAAATGACAACAATCTCCATCAATCCATTGCCTATGGGAATCTGGTTAATCCGGTATTAACTCTAAGGGGATAGCTAAATCTAGTAGGGAACATTTTAAAGTTTGTTTTAGTTTCTATCCAAAATTGACCAAAATTGAATTTTAAATACTTTACTTTATTTGAGGCATTAAGATTATCCCACATTTTGTCCTTTGTCTTATTTGATTAACCATATTGTTGTTCTTTATATCTTTAATATTATTTCTAAATTATAGATGTAACATTTTTTCTTAAAATTCATATATGTATTTCATATTAGTATAATTATTATTACAAACAAATGGTGCACCATTCCTTAACACCTTCAATACCACGCAGCTGCAGGATGAGTTGTCTTCACTACGTAACATCTGTCGACTATCTGTGTATCTTTTGCAATGATATTGACCAAAGCGCATTGGTATTTCTCAACATTGTTGTGAAATGCGCTATATACTCATTAGCTATTATTATTATTATCATTATTATTATTTCAAGTTTTAATGCTGTTCAAAGATTCTATCATGCCATCTGAACATTTATATCAAGTTATTTTCTGGAAGGTTTTGATTGATGCAGAAGAATATATCTCTAAATTTATTTTAAAGGAGAGCTTCCCGTCTCTCTCTGGATTTATTTCAGAGTTTAAAAGTTAGGATAATGTATTCTTCAGTCCTTACAAGTAAAGTTGTTATACATGTATTTGAAGATTTTATTGAATCTTCATGCAGGGCTTCCAGGTGTGAATTCCATGATTCAACTAAAAGTGAATGAAGTGTTTAAAATTATCAATTTTAGTTATTGCTATCTCCATCATTAGAGTCTTTAACACCCATATTGTCCTTAGACTACAGATCATGTGACACCTTCAGATCACATGACTGAAGCAGATCACATGATCATCTCATCCGTCTTCTTTGAATTCAGAGTGTTCTGCATCAGTTGGACAAGGAGCTTGGAAATGACAAGGTGAGACTTATACCAGTGCTCCAGTGAAAACAAAAAATACATGGGGGCTCAGGGCAAATTAGCCCCCGAAATGCCCAAAAGAGCCCCAGTAAAGGTGCTTAGAGTTCAATGTAAAAACAATTATATAGTGCAATTTTATGAAGGCAAGCTTGAAAAGTAGCCCTCAAAAAATAATTGCTTTGATTTCCCCCTGCAGTGCTCAAAATTAGCGTAGGGCCCGTTGGCCTGGGGCCACGAAATGTCATAGATGCTATTAGTATTAACATTCCACTGTCCTGAATGGGCAACCAAATTTGTAATGTTTTTCTTCATTTGGGGCCACCAGATTTGGGTTTCCTGCCTCTAGAATAAAAAATAAAAACAATTCCTTTTTTTGCCCAACTGGGTCACAAGGTGTTAAAACAAGTTAATTCCTAGCATTGTTTTATACAACTAGGCATTTCAAAGGGATTAATTAGTTTCAGTTTTCATTCTGATAAAGTTTAAAGTTATAATTTCTATGTACATTATTACAAAATTATGTCATGCTGAAATGAAGTGTGGAAAGAAAAGTGGAGGTAATTAAAAATAACATTTTAATCCCTTGTCTACCTGGTGGGCTATGTACAAAGTTTATGGGGATTACAGAAGTTTGCCCTTGTTTTGTACTTTTGTTTTATCAAATTTCTATGTACAGTATGACAAATCTGCTAATGAACAAAAACTGTAATTGCTAATATGAACTCAATGAAAAATGTTTTTATGAACAGTTGCCCGATTGTAATTCTCATTGAATGAAAAATTAACATATTAAATAACAGTCCGAGCTATTTCAAATTAATATTTTGATTTAAAAGAAGGGAGCCCCCGGAGAGTGGTGCGACCCGAGGCCTCGCCCAGCTCATAGTCTGATCCCGCCCCCAACTCTAAATCTGGATAATAAAATAAAATCAATTACAAATGTTTTATATAAACAGTTGCCTAAATGTTATGCTCAATAAATGAAAAAATAACATATTTAATAGCCAGAGCCTTTTCAAAATACTATTTTATAAAAACAGAACGATGCCCTTGCCAGAGAGTGAATGGAGGCCAACCCAGCTCATCGTCTGAAAGCGCCCCCAACTCTACTACTGGATACTAGAATTAAATAAATGTAAAATGTTTTTTTTATTAACACTTACCTAAATAAAATTCCTATTGTTAGAAAAAAATATTCATATCGAAGCCTTTACAAATTACTATTTTACATTAAACAGAAGGGTGGCCCCAAAGAGTGGCGCAATCCCGAGGCCCCGTCCGGCTCATCGTCTGGCCCCGCCCCCAACGCTGCCACTGGTAGGCCAGAGAGGAAGGCGGAGCTGTGTTCATTCTTCATGAAGACTGGGGCTTGCCGCTTCAAGGAGAGGTACGTTTAAAGCTTAACCTGCTCCCTCCTGGAGTAGTTACAGTTGTTACTTGCTTTCCTACCTAGTATTTATTTGTATTTGCATTTTTGGAAGTAGTGAACAAATTAATTTAATGAGGTTATATGATTCTTGTTTATCCCACTATATTGTTTGAACAGGTGCTCACGTTCACATCCATTGTGGATAGAAGCACAACGCTCATGATTTGTGGCATGTACACATATTTTGGTATTTTTATGTAATTAAAACCATTAAAGGGGTTGAATCAATTTTGCTCCTTTAGTATTTTTTGATGTAGTAGAAAATTAACATAATTAGTGTATATTGTTCTCTTTTTATCTCACGATTTTGTTTTAAACGGGTGCTCACGAACACATCCACCCGTGGATAGAAGCACGGCTCTCATGATTCCTGGCATGTACACAAACTTTGGTCTTTTTATGTTAATACAACCATTAAAGGGGTTGAATTAATTTTGCTCCTTGGATCCATATTTGTATTAATTAGTATTTGTTGATGTAGTGGAAAGTTAATATAATTTGTGTATATTCTAATTTTGTCTCACAATTTTGTTTCAAACAGGTGCTCACGTACGCATCCATCCGTGGATAGAAGCACGACCCTCATGATTCCTGGCATGTACACAAACTTTGGTCTGGGACCCGACTTTCGGGACGAGTACGACGCAGATCTCAACCTGGAATGTGATGAGGAGTCGGCTTACACAAACTTTGAGGAGTTTTATGAAGACGTGCTACCGGAATTTAAGGAATATGGCAAGCTTTTACAACTAAAGGTGAGTAGAAATTCAATAAACGGTGTATTCAAAGCTTATGGATTTGTAACTAGAAATAAAGCTATGACCTTTTGTCTTAGTTATGAACTTAGAGTGTTGTGAAGAAAAGGCTTGCACATACTTTGGGGAGCTTTACAAAGATGTACTCCCATAATTCAAGGAATATGGCAAGGTTTCACAACTGAAGGTGAGTTGTCCAAAATGGAAGGAATTTAATAAATTGTTTGCTTAGGAGTTATGGATTCGTAATTTGTTACAAAGACTTGCTCCCAGAATCCAGGGAATATATGGCAAAATTTGTGTTTAGGTCTTTTTACAACTGAAGGTGAGTAGTTTAGAGCAAATATGATTTAATAAGAATTTTATTTATTGGTTAAGGATTATGAGGTAAAAAACGAGACCTTTCATGAACAAGGACTGTTGCAAGGGGGGGGGGGGGCTCTTATGAATTTTGAGGAAATTTTCAGAGATATGTTCCTGGAGTTCAGAGAATATGACAGGGTATTACAACTGAAGATGAAGTTGCAAAGGCACTTGAGCTGTTCAATAGTCGATTCTAGGGCGGAAAACCGCTCACCTTACATTTGCTGATCTGTATGTATCTAGGAGAGTCATAACCAGACGACAAGTTAATATACTTTTGAAATTATAATGTATACATATTTCACAAATCCTCCATATTTGATTTCTCATGATTTTCACTTGCAGGTGTGTCGCAACTGGGAGCCCCACCTAAGAGGCAATGTGTTTGTGCAGTACAGCCAAGAGGATGAAGCTGCCAAGGCACTGGAGGTATTCAACGGTCGGTTCTACGGCGGGAAACAGCTCACCCCACAGTTCTGCCCCGTTACCAAGTGGAAGCCAGCTATTTGTGGTGAGTCAAATTAACCTGGTTAAAGACTATTTGATCGAGATGGTAAAACAGGGCTCTACATAAACAAATATTTGTTGCTTGCCCGGTTGCAGAAGTGAATCATAAAAGTTAATTGCCCGACAGCAAAATCCACTTGCCATTGACCGTTTTAATAATTATGTGTACTAATAAATCTGAATTTCCCACTTGAAATATGGTAGATAGCATATCATCTAAATGTGATAAATAATAATTTTTGTCTAATTCTCAAGTAACTGCAATACTTTTGACAGGGCAACTAAAATGATCAAATGTAATGAGAGTGTGCTGTTATGTTTGTTTCGTTGTTGCAGGCCTGTTCCATCGCCAGCGCTGCCCCAAGGGGAAGCACTGCAACTTCCTCCACGTCTTCCACAACCCACGCAGGGAGTTTGCCGAGGCCGACCAGGACCTCCCACCGAGGACACCCAGACGCCATGACAACCGTCGTGAGAACCGTCACGAATACAGCCAAAGGAGTGGGTGGCAAGATAGGGTTGTACGACGACGTCGATCGCGAAGCAGAAGTCGCAGCCGATATGACGGGCGGTCAGGGACGGCATCCTCAAGGAGACGCTCGCGGAGCAGGTCCCGGGGAAGGAGGTCGAGGAGTAGGAGCAGGGATAGGAGTTGGAGAGCGCGTAGAAGAAGCAGGAGTTTGGAGAGACAGACGCCTAGGAGAAACAGAAGTAGGAGTAGGGATACGATTAACAGAAGCCCAAGCAGAGAGGAGAGGAAACCAATTGGGAAACGCATTAGAAGCAGAAGTAGGAGTAGGGATAGGTTGAGTAGAAGCCCAAGCAGAGAAAAGAAGAAACCGATTAGGAAAAGCAGTAGGAGTAGAAGTAGGAGCGCTGACAGGAAAACTCCTAGAAGAAGGAGAAGTAGGAGCAGAGATATGAGTAGAAGTCCAAGTAGAGAGGGGAAGAAACCAATTAGGAAACGCAGTAGGAGTACAAGTAGGAGCCGGGAGAGATTTAGTAGAAGCCCTAGCAGAGAAAAGAGAACACAAATTAGGAAACGCAGTAGGAGTGCTGACGAGAAAAATCTTAGAAGAAGTAGAAGTAAAAGCATTGACAATCGGGAACCTCTTAGAAGCAGAAGTAGAAGCAGGGATAGGTCGAGTAGGGGTCCAAGTAGAGAGAGGAGGAAACCAAGTAGAAAACGCAGTAGGAGTAGAAGTAGCCCAAGTCCTGAAAGCAGGCTTATGAGTAAAGTCAAGGTAGAAAAGAGAAGCCTTAGCAGGGAGAGATTAAGTAGAAGTAGGAGTCACAGTCAAGAAAGGAGACGAAGCACCAGTAGGGAAAGAGCACAGAGGAGTAAGATGACCGGAAGAAGATCCAGTAGGAGTAGGAGTCGCAGCCCAGAAAGAAGACGGAACAAAAGTAGGAGGGATAGGTCAGAAAGAAGTGTAAGCAGAGAGAGATTAAGCAGGAGCAGAAGTCGAAGTCCAGATAAATTAAGGAGAAGGAGAAGCATGAGTAGGGAAAGGTTCAGCCGCAGTGGAAGTAGAGAAAAGAGAACACACAGAAGTTTGAGCAAAGAAAGGAACTCTGGTGGGAGTAAAAGAAAAGAGAGGTGCACCAGAAGTAGAAGTTTGAGTGGGAGTTCTAGCGATGAAGACAAAGCAGTACCGAGGAAAAGGACAACAACTGTTGATGATAATCCACAGCACAGAGATTCAAATGGATATCACCATGATTCCAAACCAAGTCATAAGAAAGGTATGCACCATGATAAAAACAATATTCACGAACCTGGTGAGGATCATTCAAACAATAACAAAACCGATAAGAGTGATATGGACTCAGATTTGGATACTAAAGACCCACAGATTCTAGGAACAAAATTAAAGAAAGATGAGGAAACAAAGGACGTGTGCAGCACCACAGGTTCAATATCCACCAGAAAACCAAAGAAAAAGAAACGGCCAAAATCAAAAAGCAGCTCTAAGCACAATAAAAAGTCCTCATCGGACAGAAAGAGAAGAAAGAGGAAGCACAGTAGCAGTGAAAGTGATAGTTCAACATCTAGAGACTCTTTAGATAAAGAGGAAAGATCGGAAAGGAATCTAGAATCGAGGGAGAAAGAGATTAGGGAGCGAATCAAACAGAGACGGGGACTGCATTCATCAAAAATGTCTTCCGAGTTACTTGATCGCGATGATGGCAAATCGACCAAATCTGAGAATGTGGTCACTAGTCTTACGACGCTTGACAGTGATAAATGTGTTACCATATCAGGAAACAAAGACACTAGATCGACAGTTGACAAGTCTTCATCCTTAGATAGAGAAAGAAGTGAAGGTGTAAGAGAGGAGGTGAAGGAAGAGGAAGACGAGGAGGACTTCCTTAGGCAAGCAGCCATGAAAACACTCGGCTCAAGGAAACTGTAGCAAAAGAATCTGTTCAATTTTGAGTTGCATGTTTGAACATGCGTGTGGTTGAGAAAACTATAATATCAAATGAGAATTATTGAACAAAATGAGCACAATGAAGCAGAGTACTGTTTACTGGAAAATTCATTGGAATTATCAATTTACTGTAATTTTCATGGGCATTGATGACAAAATAAAGGGTGCTAAATATTCTTTTTCGGCTTTCCTCTCTCACCTAATGTTATATCTCACGGATGGACAAATAATG
This sequence comes from Echinarachnius parma, assembly GCA_037951105.1. NCBI lineage: Eukaryota > Metazoa > Echinodermata > Echinoidea > Clypeasteroida > Echinarachniidae > Echinarachnius > Echinarachnius parma. The sequence goes on along the minus strand of JBAMJV010011787.1, from coordinate 4,137 downwards.
AATATCCACTCACTAATTGAGGTGTTTATTAGATAATTTGTAGTCAGTCATGTATCAGCAAGGGAATTCAGGGAATGAGCAGTTTACCAAAAGACTAGAGATACAGTCAAACCTGTGTATAGTGATCACCTATGCTGCAGGGCTCCACACTTACCTTTTTTGTCCGTGTCTCGGTCGGGCCAGTGAAATAATTTCTTCCCCCTTTCTGGTGGCCCGAAAATTGTATTTCATGAGTAAACTTTTTACTTTTCAAAATATTATTCTTTCCTGATCAAAACTGTGATTATAGATGAAGCATAAACATGGAAGAATACAAGATTTTTCTAATTTTGTCCATATCAGGATGAAAATCTGCTAGCCCGATCGGGCCACCAAAATATGACTTTTATACATTTTTGCTGGCCCGATGTGCAATTTCACTGGCCCCAGGCCAGTGGGCCAATGCGAGTGTAGAGCCCTGCCTGTGGGAATCAAGAAAAGTTACCACAATAGACCGGTGACCTAAAAGGACTGCTTCCAGAACACTGTTTTTCTTTGCAGGGGATCCCCTTTGGTGACCACTATAGACAGGTGGCCACTAAGGCAGGTTTGATTGTTATTATCTGATGGAAAAGTATCTTAAGAAAGTTTAATTTTGATAATTATCTTATGGTATTACCTGCTTATGTAATGCTCTCAAAAGCTCAACAGAAAAAAATGTGAATATAATTAATGCGGACCAAGTGCGGAATGTACTAGAAGGATACTTTTAATTCAGCTCTGTTTTGCGTGGCACAAAACGTCATGGAACTTCAAAATTTGCTAGATACTGACCGTTTTTTGCCACGTTTTCGTCGGATAGGAAACGGAAGGAGATAAGCTATAGTGGGACTAGGCCATTAGCCCTAGCATCGAAGAATAGACCTAGACTGGATCTAAGCTTGTGTGGTTATAAGTATAAGAACCTATGATGCATCGGGTACATTTGCACTGACAAAAGATCTTGTCCCATTACTTTATTATAGTTGTGAACAAATGTTCATCAGAAATATATTGATCATGTTGCTTCAGATGAGGAATCCTAGTTTTTGACGAAGTTGAGGAATCCTCCCAATTTTTGTTCAGTTTTTCTTGTTCAGTTTTGACAAATTAAATGACAATTTAATAACACTGATAAACTAAATGTGTGGATTATATGATGTTTCTCTCACAGTTTACTCATAACTTAGATATTTAAACCTGAAATGGTTTGATTGATTGATTGGATGGATGGATGGATGGATGGATGGATGGATGGATGGATGGATGGATGGATGGATGGATGGATGGATGGATGGATGGATGGATGGATGGATGGATGGATGGATGGATGGATGGATGGATGGATGGATGGATGGATGGATGGATGGATGGATGGATGGATGGATGGATGGATGGATGGATGGATGGATGGATGGATGGATGGATGGATGGATGGATGGATGGATGGATGGATGGATGGATGGATGGATGGATGGATGGATGGATGGATGGATGGATGGATGGATGGATGGATGGATGCATTTGATGTTGATCTCCGAACGGTGGGGCCTTTTTAGATCAGGGCCGGGTTGGGGTTGGTTGACAATAGGGTACACCCAAGATACTGATACGGATTAAAATCCCCTCATCCACGAGTCGAAAGCCCCCCCCCCCCCGCCCCCCTCCTCCTAAAAAATAAAGGCTTTGCTCATACGCAACTGATTTTCTTTATAATATTGGTGACCTGTGGCCGAGAGCACAATCATGACCCAGGACCAGACCTAGTTCCACTGATCTCTAAATATGCTTGTGTAAGCCTTTATGGTTGAATGAGTAAGCGAGGGAGTGTGCTCTGCTACGTTCTTTTGAGTTTTATACTATTCTAGCATATTGACATCGATGAGTTAGAGCCAATGTTGCTAATTACCATGGTAAATGTCGCTGGTCCGAAATCGGGCCCCTGCCCCCTGGTCCCAGGGGCCCGATTACGGACCAGTGACATTTACCATGGTAATAAGCATCATTGGCTCTAACTAAGCGATATCAATATGCTAGAATAACATACAACTCAAAACATGTAGCAGGGCACACATACCTTCCTTACTCCTTCAACCGTAATCAGGGTAACGCCTTACAACAAGCAGATTTTATTTTAGAGATCAATTAGGTTTAGTCCTGGGTCATGATCTCGCTAGTCCTGACGTACATTGGTGACTGACAAAGCTACCCCAGATAGGCTACAATTCGTCGTGTCATACATCCAAACGCTCACCACCTTTAAAGGGGATAGTTGAGTTTTGGTAGAGAGGGCGCTACACAAAATATTTTTTTGTAAGATAATGAAAAACTGAGTGTCAAATTTGAAAGAGCATACAATTTTAATGGCAGAATAAACTTTATTTGATTAAAATCGGTTCAGAAACGGCTGAAATATCCATAAACATAACCATTTGTAATAAATGTGGGCCACAAGTATTCGAATTTTGAACCAGCCGTTAAAATTCTGCTTCCTCTTTTCAAAAAAATTCTAGAGGTTTTTAGATAGCTGTTGATTATCTCTCTATCTAATCACTATATATTTCAACAAAACATCACATGTACAATATTTGATTTTAAATGGTTTAAACAAATGCGTTTTTTGAAAGCGCCCTCTGTTAGTTTAAACAGCTCCTTTAAAAAAAATGATTACAGGCTTTTTACTTAGTCGTTTGTAATTTTTGTATTCCTTTTGAGCATGGTGGTAGTTATAATTATTAGTTTGTAATGTAATGGCTGCAGGTTTTGGTTACTAACATTCAGTTTGACTAAAACTGTACTCTCTCTACCAGAACTCAACTATCCCTTTAAGCAACATTGACGCAGAAATAAATAACACCAAACACAGTTCACGGTCTAAGATGATTGATTCCTGTTGGGATTTATTGTAAGTGACGGTGAGAAGAGTTAAAAGATCGCAAGTCTGCTCTCTACAAAATCTTGATATCTTCTGATCCTAAAATCAAACCAACAATTTAGTGTGATTAAACTGCAGTGCCACTCTTGGTCCAAACATAGATTAAGAGAAAGTAAACTCAAAATATTGTATAACACAAATTCGGAAGTTACATAAAGTTACATAAAGAAATACAATATCAATTTACCAAGTCGGCACTTAGGGTAGACACCCACCTAAGCTACTACTAAAAAAACTGACTTCCCGCCAATCTAAACACTGGTCTAGTAGTAGGTTCGCTTACATATTTACGCTGAGACAAAGAATTGACATAAATTCTCTCCCAACCAATCAGCAACAACAATCAACCTTATATATAAGTTATGTTATTCTTTGTCTGGGGGAGAGCATAACAAAATACAAAAGAAATACTTTCGACCAATCAGTGGTGTTTTTATATCCGTTATATTATGGTTATTACTTGCAGTTACACCGAGGCACCTTTACTTCCCACTTGGTCATTTGACCCTGAATTGCAGCTGCCCTCTGCTTAATTCCGGCAGTGGTTATAATAAGATGTAAATAAATCAGACCACCTCATTGTTTCAGGGTGATATAAACCCCACCCATTAAATATACATCTCAAGTGTGAACGGGAACTTTTCAATAATACAGAGAAACTTCACATACATAATATATATATGTTTGCATGTCACACAGGCCCGTATAGGGGGGGGGGGGGGGGGGGGGGGTCCGTCGCACCCAACACCCCCCCCCCCCCCACCCCCCCACCCCCCGGCTACGCGCCTGTGTAGACACACTGACCAATCAGAGTCTCGCTTTCACATCTTTTGAATTGATGGGAATGGCGTAGATTTCATCCTTGTCCCGTTTGGTCCAGGTGCCGTGTGAACAGGTTCACTGACGGAGTATTCGAGCTTTTGACGTACGATATCACTTCAGAGCAGTTCATCTCTCTTGCCGCCTAAAAAGAAAGAAAGTATTTCAGCATGAATATCAAAATTATATTAAAATATATACAATTATATCTAAATATATCTAAATGCATTAAAATAATTATGTAAAAAATATATAAAACTATTTTTGTTAATACTGTGTATCAAAATATGTATCAAAATATACACGAAAATGTCAAGTTGTACACTGGTAATTATGAACGTGCTGCTTATTGAATACTAATGGAG
>JBAMJV010011786.1:0-41053 GCA_037951105.1 Echinarachnius parma | reverse complement strand
CCCTTTAAGAAATTGGGAGATTATTAAGTGCACATTGCAAGCATCATGAGCTGGGCTTTGTCCAATATGAACTTTAGCCTGATAGCATTCTGATGGAACCCTGAATAGCATCAGTCATGGGATACCCACATTGGGAAGCTTATTGGGGGTCCATGGGGCGGAGCCCCCGGAAGCTTTGGGATTTGTAATATCCAGATATAAAGATGTTGTCTATAGAGTTAACTATTCTTTAGTTAATTGCCTTTTGAATTAGCTGTTTGGAGATTGGAAGATTATTAAGTGCACATTGCAAGCATCCTGTTATGATGAGGGCATTGTCCAAGTACGGGTGAATTTTAGCCTGATAGATAAATACGGTCGATTGCAATCATCCTGATGAAACCCTGAATACAATAAGTCAAGGGATACCCACATTGAAAAGCTTATTGGGGGTCCAGGGGGCGAAGCCCCCGGAAGCTTTGGGATTTGCAATATCCAAAAATACAATTAACCATTGAATAGTTAGCTCAATTTTAGTGAGCGAAGCGCAAACGCACAGTGGGCCAGGATCGCCTGAAAGTTTGCCAAGAGAGAAGTCCTGAATAAAACTATTTAATGTGTACATGGTTGGTACTGGGTCAAATAACCTTAATGGGGGTTCCAGGGGCGCAGCCCCGGAAGATTTTTTATTTGGGCAGTTTAGCATTATCAAAAAGTGGTTTAAAGAAGACTATAGTAACAACTTCCATTCATGAGAGGGGGCAATGCTCCCTAATTTTAATGTTATTATATATTTTTGAACCCCAAATATTGGGGGGATGCTAATACAGGCCATCCCCCACCTGAAATATTGGGGGATATATCCCCCCATCCCCCCCCCCCCCCCCGTGATCGATGCCCCTGGTGTGAATTGTAGCGTTGTGACATGTCCACTTAGAAATGTGTAAAAAGTGTTCATGCAAAATGGATGCTTCACCAAATGGATGGCCCAGTAATGAGAGAAAGTGTCGCAAACTGATATTCGCTTGATACTCAGTGATTGCAACTTTGCAGTATATATTTCGAAATCTGAACTGAACAAATTGATTATTTAATCAAAGGGAAATATATAGAAAAAGAAAGAAACAACAAGATATAAATAGAGCCATCACATAAACACATACCGTAAGAATTTTACATTTAAAGAATGTTACTCGCTATTTAAAGCAAAACAAAAATGCCCCACCCACAATAAATACTTTTTAAAAAGTACACTATTAGGGGTCTAGTAACTTTGTTAACAGGTGCAAAAAGTGATGAGTGGTCGATACAATGTATACTGTTGTTATCTGATATGTCCACAGGGTGTTGTGTACAAATTTCCAGTTAAAGGGATAGTTGAGTTCTGGTAAAGAGAGTACAGTTATGGTCAAACTAAATTTTAGTAAGCAAAACCTGCACCATTACATTACAAACTATAGTTATGACTCCACCGGCTCGACATGTATACACATTATTCCAAACGTTCATTAAAAAAGAGCCGTTACAACTCAAAAGCGCACTCTCTGAACACTCTTTAACCATTTTAAATATTGTGCATACATAGATGTTATGTTAGAGAGATTATCAACAACTATTTAAAGAACACTGTTGTAAAATTTTGAAAAGAGGAAGTGTTTTTTTGTTTATTTGTTAACGGCTGGTTCAAAAATGTGGAATAATTGTGGGGCCCCACATTTATTACGAATGGATATGTATAAGGATGTTTCAGCCATTTCTGATTCATTTTGTCATTAAAATAGTATGCTCTTTCGATTTTTTTACTCGGGTTTCATTATCTCACAAAAATATTTTGAGTAGCGCCCTCTATATTAAAGTTCGGTCAAACTGAATTTTAGTAACCAGAACCTTCACCATTACATTACAAACTAATAGTTAACTCCTACCATGCTCGAAAAGAATAACCCAAAAGAGACAAATGTCAAGGAAAAGGACTATTTTATCATTTACAAAAAATAGCCAACCATAAAATTAAAAAAAATAAAATATTGTGCTTGTGTTGTTTTGTTGAAATAGTGATTAGATAGAGATTGTTTAACCATGGATACAGCAGCCGATTAATAGACCAACTAACCGATTATTGAATACCAATGATACAAAATAAGCAGGTAAAATATGTAATTTCATCTGTGGTTTGATTTGATTTATGTTCACGCAAAAAGAGTATGCATAATGCGGCTAGCCAGACCTATGACTCATTGTATTTCTACAGGTGTATTACCATGGGCGTCAACAGCTACTAAAAAGTGGGGGGACATTGCGAAGGGAGCGAAGCGACCGAGGGGGGGGGGGGGGGGGGGGGGAGGGTGTGGGAGGGGGTGTCCCCCCTCCCACAAAAGGGAGATTTTTCATTATTGGACCTAAAATTGTGCAATCTGGTGCATACCCAAGACCTAATTTTTGATTGATACGCAATTGTGTATACATGTCATGAATTGACCTCCGTCACCACATGATCGACCAATCTTGAATCTTTTAAAATTTCATAATGAAAAAACAAATATAAGAATTTCCATTCACTCATTGCATGTTGTCAATGTCGACGTCATTCTCCTCTTTAACCTCAATGTCAAAAGCAGGAGTTAAGAACAAAAACAATTTAACACAATGTCCCACGCCTCGTCATGGGCGTATAGCTGCATATTTTTTCCAGGGGGACTGGCGTCTTTTGCCCGAATATCGGGTAGGGCGTGATCATGCGAGGGAGCGGAGCGACCAAGCCCGAAGGCGCAAAGCGCCACGAAAGGCTGTGGGAGCTAGGGAGTATCCCCCTCCCACGATAGGGAGCTTTTGCAATTTTCATTCAAATTAATGCAATCTGGTGCATATACTTTGGTAGGAGATTTGATAGACTTAAATGGGAGATGTTAATTGCCCGAATAAGATGGCAATTGCCCGAATGTGAGATGTTGATTGCCAGAACTTGCTGCATGATTGCCCGAATGAGAGATGGAAAGTGCCCGCTCATTTGAGATTTTGCATTTAGTCCAGCTAATCAAATTGTGGTGTTCCAAATAATAAACTGAAATGATGTATAGCGTAATCATGTTAAAATCATAATCATCCAGATATGGTCGTTTAAAAATGCTTCCTCTTTTAACCCTAATCCCACTGGGTTATTTTGGTCACTTGAGTCCACTGGGGGGGGGGGCCGTTTTGGCCCCCCCCTCCAATCTCGGCAACGAATGGACCGATCGACTTGAAAATTGGCACATACGTACAACAAGTCAAGTAGAATAAGAATTTGAAAGAAAAAAAAATTTGGACGATACGGATTATTTTTTTTTTTATAATTAATTAAAATTTTGAATATGCAAATTTTTGACGAATTTGGGGGAAAATTGGGATTTTCATCTAAAATCAAGAGAAATTACAGGATTTCTTCAGGTTTTCTGTAAAAATACTTTCAAATGATGTTATTCATCATATCCATGTTTTTTATGGTGATAAAATATATCACTAATTTGCATAAATATGCAAATTAGTATTCCCGGATTTACCCACATTGTTTTCATTCTTATGTATTTTATTGTTTTTTGTTGTTTTTGTTTTGTTTTTTTAAGAAGAATTTATCTCTGAGTGTATGAATTCAACTAATAACAAAGAAATAATCCAAATTATAATTCAAAGTAACGATTATAACAGATTTGGAGTTTACATGGCATCGGATATAGGAATTACATAGAAACCTGTACAAAAATTACATTTTTTTGTGACGGTCGAGCAATTATCGACCTCTAAAATCGGTTCTACATGTCCGACCGGGGTGAATTATATATCAAAACATGCGGGAGACTTGAGAGAAAATAGTCATGAAGTTTGAACGTGAAATTCCAAACGGTCTAGATGCACGTCAAAAAAAACGACAGGGGGGGCCAAAATGGCCCCCCCCCCAGTGGGATTAGGGTTAAAAAGATTTACAAATGAGGTATTTAAAGGGATAGATTAGTTTTGGTATTGATAGTACAGTTTCTGTTTCGGTTAAACTGCACTTTAGTAACCAAAACCTCCACCATTACATTACAAACTAATAGTTATAACTCTGCCATGCTCTAAATGAATTTTAAAAAGGACAAACGCCTAAGTAAAAAGCTTATTATCATTGTGTTTAAATAGCCGTTAAAACTGAAAAGGGCACTCACTAAAAACTTATTGGTTTCATCCATTACAAAAATGATCGTGCTTGTGAGGTTTTGAATGATTGGTTAGAAAGATAGAGATTGTGTAACCATGGTAATAACATCCGATTATGGGCAAAATATACCAAATAACCGATAATTAAAAATCATTGATTAAACATTAGCAGGTAAAATATGTATTTTCACTTGTGATTTGCTTTTATTTATGTTCACGCCAAAAAAGTTTGCATAATGCGGCAAGCCAGACATATGATTCATCGTATTTAAATTGTTTTGTTAGTATGGTTACACATGTACACGGTGGTACAAGAAGTAACTCTTCGAGAAACAGAACACCTTATTTGAGATTTCACGAATTTGCATCTAGTCCAGCTAATCTAATCGTGGTGTTCCGAATAATATACCAAAATAATGTATAACGTATTAATGTTAAAAATTATAAACCTCCAAATATGGTTGTAACAACAACAAAAAAGTACGCTTCATATATTCAAAACAAAATATTCTATGATTTTTTTTGTTTCATGCCTACACTTTTTCTAAAAAAAATCAAGAGGTTTTTAAATTGATGATCTTTCTATCTAATTATTTAAAAAAAACTTCACTTGCATAATTTTGCATGAAAAATGTTTTTTTAGAGAGCGCCCTCTTGTGTGAATTGCTCTTTTTGAATTATAATAGGTTTTCTAATTCGTGATTTGTAATTTTATATACATTTCGAGCATGGTGGAGTTATAAATCAAGGTACAGATGGATAACTCATTTTTCAATTGGAAAACGAAAACAAACCAAAAATGAAAACTTGACCAGAATCCCATTTTTGTTGCGATTTTAAAAGATGGAAAACGACCAGAATTCAATATCCATTTTCAAATAAAAAAACGAAATATTGAAAAACGCATAATGGCGAATGTTTTGCATTTCAGAATTCCGAATCCCGAGCTCTGTTTCAAATTGAAGCCCATCCTTGTGCGTTTATTTTTCTATTTAAAAACGAAAACAAAAATGAATATTGTACCAGATTCCCGTGTTTTTTTTTGCGATTTTGAAAATGGAAAAACGAGCATAATACATTATTAATTTTCAAATAGAAAAATTAAATATTTAAAAACGGATAATGGCGAGTGTTTTGCATTTAAGAATTCAGAATCCCCAAAAGTATGTTCAAATTGAAGCCCGCCATCATGGGTTAATTTTGTATGCGCGCGATCTGACAATTTAGTGATTTATTAGCTTGTCCCGCTTTCTGAAGAGAACAGGACTGGTATAATGGTGGAGACTCTTACAAGATGATGTAGGCATGTTATCTGTGAATGTGATAGGATGTCTGTGCGCGCGTGTGTCTGTTCTACATAAGGCGCTATATAAGTGCAATATATTATTATTATTATTATAGATACTTCTATCGATGTTATGTAAAACAGTTATCTTTGTAATTTTTAAAAAAATAAACCTACCCTATATATATATACATGATATATATCTATACAAATAATACCGATTAAAGGGACTTAGTAACTTTGTCCAAATCCTCAAAATCCAATTGGAAATCTAGCAGTTCTCTTATACCTTGTTTAGTTCGTATTAACAAAAAAAAGCATGGGACAGGTTACGTTTTTTTTCTTCAAATTTCCCTTTCGTTACAAGGATATGTACGATTGAAGTTTGCAGATAATAAATGTGAGTTAGTGAATATATCACTTTGCATTTTGCTATACTCGGCCATATAACATCCATTTGACTTGAAATTTTCACACAATACCCTGTGGACATAATAGATAACAACAATATACATTATATCAACCAATCATCACTTTTTGCACATGTCAACAAAGTTACTAGATCCCTTTAATATTGTCTGTTTGTGTAAGAAAAACAAAATGACGTAAAATAATCAGAAAGGCGCTACTATATAAACTGTAAAACCAACACCAATACATGACAAGAATATATACAAGGTCAACATTACCACGTTATGCAAAAGTTGAAAATGTCTGAAAACAATATAAGAACATTATATAAGTTCACATGACAAGAAGCTAAATATGATGCAGAATTTCTACACATTGGCGCAATATATTGTGACATTCGGTATTAGTTGTGTCTTTATTCTTTTTATTTGATTAACGTGAAGTTAATTAATGCTGTGCTGTTTTAATAAGAAATTCTTAGGAAATCCTCACACTCGATTCCACTTTTTATACTTCATGTTTGTGAATAATATGAGTATAATTGCTTTCCTCTCAGTGAATTGTTTTGTCTGGACAGCCAAAGTGTTATGTCTGCCCACTGCAGTGAACCCCCATAAAACTATGGAATGTGGCCAGTTTGGCCTTGGTGGTCAAACACTATGCTGTACTGTAGAACGTTCTACATTCATTATTACGGACTTTTCGATTTGTACGTTCACTAGTGGACTGGTACAGTGACGTCATTTTTTGAAGCAGTGCGCATGCGCATCTACGTGCCCGTCGTTCGTACCAGATATCTAATACGTGTACACCCCTGTTTTGCCGTCGGTCTAGATCTGTGACGACAAGCACTATTTTGGCTACTAAAAACAACGTCATATTTCTTGTTTCTCTGCTGTGGTCTATGTAAACAGGTTAACTGAACTATATGATTTAAATGAACTTGTCTATAAAGGTTACCTGTTTATAGCGTCCACTCTTCTTGTCTGCATTGGGTGGTCACTATACACAGGTTTTACTATCTCATTTTAATTCTATGGAGTCTGTCAATAATAAGTTACCTGATTATAGCGCCCACTTCCAATGTTTCATTTGGCTGGTCACTATACACAGGTTTGACAGTACACTGTGTTATGAAATTTGTCTATAAAGGTCACCTGTTTATAGCGACCACATGTCTTGTTGCACTTGGGTGGTCACCATACAACGTTTACTGTATATGATTTTATGGAACAGGTCTATAAGGGCACCTGTTTATTGCGGCCAATGTTCTTGTTTTCCTTTGGTGGTCGTTATACACAGGTTTGACTGTAAACAATATGTTGACACCTGTCTATAAAGGTCACTTGTAATTTAATGTCAATTGTATTGTTTCCATTGAGTGGTCACTATACAGAGGTTTGTCTTAATAAGATTTTATAGAACCTGTCTATAAAGGTCACCTGTTTAGAGCGGCAATTTTGTTTTCATTCAATCTGGTGGTCATTATACACAGGTTTGACTGTAAACGGTATTTCGGAACCTGTCTACAAAGGTCACCTGATAATAGCGGCCAATTTTCTTGTTTTCCATTGGTGGTCATACACAGGTTTGACTGTAAACAATATTTCGGAACCTGTCTATAAAGGTCACCTGATAATAGCGGCCAATTTTCTTGTTTTCTTTTGGTGGTCTTTACACACAGGTTTGACTGTAAACGGTATTTTGGAACTGTCTGCAATGGACACCAGTTTATAGCGGCCAATTATTCATATCCCTTTGGTGGTCATTATACACAGGTTTGACTGTATGTTGGCACCTGTCTATAAAGGTCACTTGCAATCAAGTGTCAATTGTATTGTTTCAATTGAGTGGTCACTATACAGAGGTTTGTCTTAATAAGATTGTATAGAACCTGTCTATAAAGGTCACCTGTTAAGAGCGGCCATTTTTCTTCTTTCAATCTGGTGGTCACTATACACAGGTTTGACTGTATTGGATATTAAAACCCTTTTGTTTACAAAACTAATCTTCTATTCTCTGCAAACTTCGCACGAGCAATACATGGCGTAACTATCCCGAGACTTGAACGCGCGTCGTCGTATGAAATCGAAAAGGTAAATAGCAACAGTCAACGTGCCTAGTCAACTCAATGTGGTACTTCACTGGGACGATAGGTCAACGGTCCTCGTATCAGCGATCGAAAACTCCATTCACGATACAGTAGTCGAAGCAACATCATACTATAAAACACCCTTGTTCCGAGTTATAAAATGACTGCATGATCTCTCCAAGCCGGGGTCATATTATGTATAATTGAATATGGTAAATGGTAATTTTAATCATGTTTACAGAGATGTGTTTATATGATCATTGATGCTGATAGTAATGTTAATACTCTTCTTTTCTCTTACTCTCTCTTTCAATCTCTCTGCTCTATCGTCTTTGACTCTCTGTTCCTCTCTCCCTTTTGTATACTCCATGATGACTTTCTGTATTAAGTTTATTTTGTTTTGCAATGTAGGCTACATATGAATATTTACTATGATATGATATGTAACTCAATGTCCGATAATAATTTGATCAAAACATCAAACGTAAGGGGTTCATAAAAAAAGAGATACATAGGGCGTGCCCCCACGTAATTTGCATGCTCTCGCCACTCGTTAAAGAAATGGCAAATGAAATACGGCAGATTGACTAATTGGCTTGCAAATGGATTGTGGACCAAAATAGACCAAATCGATTGTAGACGAACAGATGTGTAGACTAAATGACTGGTAGACCAAATATATTGTAGACCACTTGTTTGGTAGACGAAATGGATGGTGGACCAAATGCACATGTAGACCAAATGATTTGTAGACCAAATGTACATGTAGACCAAATCGATTGTAGACCAAATGAATAGTAGACCAAATGTATAGTAGACTAACTGGTTAGTAGACCAATTAAATAGTAGACCAAGTGATTCGTAGACTAACTGTCTGTAGACTAAATGATGTATAGACCAATTGGTAGTTGCCCAATTGATAAGTAGACTAACTGGCTGTTAGACGAAATGCACATTAGACTAATTGAGTAGTAGACCATGTGGTTATTGGACGAATTGGCAGATAGACGAATTGGCGTATAGACCAAATGGCTCGTAGACGAACTTACTGTGGACGAACCGGGTTTAGACTAAATGACAGTGGACCAAATGGGTAGTGGACCAAATGGTTGTAGACCAAATGGCAAGTCACCAAATATTTGTATTGTGATCAAAATTTAAAATGTTGCTTCTTAGTTTAGTTTGTTGTTGGCATTAGATATCAAAAATGTCTGTCTAAGAGAAAAAAACCCCTATGGTTTTAGTCAAAACAATAGATACATTTGCCAAAGTTTAAAGGGAAATGAAGTTCTGGAATTTTTGCTTGTTTACTGACAGGATTCCAGTCACTTCTAGTTGTATCACTAGTTATGGAAATAAGCATTAAATCACTATCAACTGTTTTGACTGACCACTGGAGGCTATCATGTTTTCCAACGGTACCGGACGAAACGTCATCTGAGTGTGCACACAATTTGGTTATGTAACCGCTGTTGTTGAATCTGCTGCTATGTCCCTGGTTACGTAACCTGCTTTTGTCAGTGCTAGGTCAGATGATGTTTCATATGGTACAGTTGGAAAATATGGCAGCCTCCAGTGATCAGTCAAAACAGATAATAGTGGTTTAAAAAACATTGATTATTTTCATAATTAGTGATACCCAAGAGGAAATATATGACTAGAAGTGACTGGAATTGTGCACTTATCAAAAACAGTAAGCGAAAATGCCTGTGTTTGGCTCCCTCTTTAAAGATATTATGCTGTTGATTGCTACACGATTCAACACGATAAATCTGCTCCGACCGACCGGGCCCAACTCTAGCCTGATTTAAACCAGTCGGATCGGGTCGAGTCGGCTCTGTCTGCGCCGGGCTTAAGAGATGAGATTGTATCATATAAGGCGCTGTATAAATCAAACATTACTTTATTATTACAGTTGAAACTCTTTATAACGAGGAGATTAGAACCCTGTGAATTACCTTGTTATGATCACGTTTAAATGAATATCAAGAGCATTTACCAGGGGCGTCGATCTGTTCGGAAAACACAATGCATTGGGGGGGCGAGCATTGTTTGTGAACAATAGCTCGCCCCCCCAATGTATTGTGTTTTCCGGACAGATCGACGTCCCTGGCATTTACCAGTAAAATAACCTTGTTATTAGAGCATTTTGTTACATTTTGTTACAATAAAAAGTTCGATTGTGAGATTCCGCTGTACATAATTTCAACAATTTGATTGTAGCTCTTTGCCACATTCCTTATTTCTTTGCTTAAAGGGATCAAGTAACACTATCCAAATCCTCAAAACTTGCTTACAACTCTAGCCGTTCTCTCATACATTGTTGCATTTGTATTAACAATAGAAGCATGGGACAGGTTTCGGTTTGTTGAATTTCCCTTTCGTTGAAAATATATTTACGATTGAAGTGTTCTGATTTTAACTATCTTCTGGTAACATAAATGTGTACAAAGTCAGTCCAATGAGTTAGTGAATATCACTTTGTATTTTCGCTCATTACTCGGCCATAGAACATCCATTTAACGTGAAATGTTCACATGATTCTGCAGAGGACATATAAAAGCACAAATTACACATTCTACCAACCATTCATCACTTTCTGCACATGCCAGCAAAGTAACTAGTTCCTTTAAAATATGCCTTGAATTTAATGTGTAACTTCTTTTTCTTGCGTATGAGGCAGCACAGCTTCTACGCAACATTACGCAAGTTTTGTAGCCAGTGAACAGTGTTGGGGTCCAAGTTGTTTAAGTCTGGGTTTGGGTGGCCAGGTGGGCGAAGGGTTGGGCACTCTTCTATTGTGTGGGAGGCTGTCTGCTCGGGTGCTCCACAAGATTGTGCCTTTTAGGAGATATGCAGAACTAAATGTAAATGTTTACACAATCAACTTAACCATTCCATTGCATGTAGTACAGTTTTGCTTGCATGTTGCAACAATAAAGACTTTCATTATACATTAGTAACTCTTTCTATACGTATTTGTTTTATTCGTTTATGTTGCATATTGTATGTGTGTAGATATCAACTGCTGAGGCGACAGTTTGTGTGATACATAATTACATGTACTATATGTTTTGGTGTGTGAGTGTGTACTGACCACATTTATGTGCATGTGTGCGTGTTTGTATTTGTGTGTGCATGTCCGTGTGCGTGAATGTGTTTAAGTGTGTGCGTGCGTATGTGCATGCATGTGTGTGTGTATGTGTGTGTGTGTGTGTAATGTATATTTGTGTGTGTGTGTAGGTTCGTGTGTGTTTGTATACTATAGCGGTCTAATCATGAAGGAGGTGATTATAGTCATGATCTCTTGAATTTTAGATATCAAACTTCCTTCCAAGGTATGCACCAGATTGCATTATTTCGAGTAAAAAAGTGTTAATGCTCCTTTCCGTCAGAGGCACAGAAATACAATATATAAATGGTCAGAAGGGGGATCCCTCCTTCCACAGCCACTTCTTAAAGGGATCTAGTAACTTTGTTGACATGTGCAAAAAGTGATGAATGGTTGGTTCAATGTATATTGTTGTTATCTCATATGTCCACAGGGTATTGTGTGAAAATTTCAAGTCAAATGGACATTGTATGGCCAAGTAATGAGCGAAAATGCAAAGTGATATTTATAACTCACTGCACTCACTTTGTACACGGAAGAAAAACTCGCCCGGAGTTTTTCATATCTGAATACTTCAATCATACATATCTTTGTAACGAAAGGGAAATTTGAAAAACCGAAACCTGTCCCATGATTTTATTGTTAATACGAATACAACAAGGTATAAGGGAACCGCTAGAATTAAAATTTTATTTTGAGGATTTGGACAATGTTACTAAGTCCCTTTAAAGGGGCCCTGCAAACCAAATGTATGTTGACTTCTGTTCATCTGTACACATTCAATATTTATAAACGGTTTGACCTAAATATGTTTTGTATATTTTTAAAAATTGTATCATTTATTTTTCTTCATGTTGCTAAGCCCCACCTAAAAAACGCTCCAGGGTAAATTCTATTGTTGACCTGTTGTGACATCATCTGTCAATCACTGGTCAGCTACCATGAGATTAACAAAATATGAAAGTACAAAAAGAACATCCACACAAAAGCATGCCCTGCATACCTCCATGCAATAGCTTAGACAGTGGGCCGTATGCATAAAAAAACAAGCTTGTGCTAGCCTTTTGCTTGAATCGGTATGCATAAAAACAAGCAATTGCTTGCAAGCTCGTAAGCAATTGCTTACCAAACAAGCAATTGCTTACCAAACAAGCAATTGCTTAAAACCGTATGCAGAAAACAAACCTTTTACTTGTCTTGGTAAGCAATTGCTTGCGTTTTTTCAAGCACATCCATACCAGCTTGAGCTCTTGCTTACTCAGGGCATTCGCGTTTAAGGATCAACTTTTCGTACCGTTTCAGGATGATTTCAAGCTCCATATTCCAGAGGTTATGTTGTGATCAAATTCCTGTTATTTTAAACTTTTTACGGCAATTTTTGTCCATCGATCTGCACAGAAACCCCCCTGATGCTCTGCGCTGTTTCCCCCCTATTTGCGTAATAAAAAATACTGCTGCCAGGTCGGGCACGAAGCGTTGTTGCCTTGCAGTGCGATGTTCGCACAACCGTAACGATCCTTTGTCCAACACGTAAGCAATTGCTTAGGCAGTGCAAGCAAAAGGTTTCAGCACAAGCAAAGGCTTGTGCATACGAATTTAAGCAATAGACCGCTTCTGTAATGTATGCAAATAATATGCGTATGACGTAAGACTCCCCGTTGGCAAGCTTAACAATAGTAACTAGGTCCGGCAAGCTAAGTTTGCCGGAGCTTGCCGGACCTAGTTACTAGTTGCCAACGGGGAGCCTGACGTCATATGCATATTATTTGCATACATTACAGAAGCGGTCTATTGCTTGAACTTGATCTTTTGCTTGACAAGCTCTTGCTTGTGCTTAAAGCATTTGCTTATAAACAATTGCTTGTTTTTATGCATACGGCCCAGTGTTTTTCTTCTGACATAGCAACAGCTATTGAAATTGAAGGTGTGTGAGTTGGTATTCTATTCAACCATGTGATGCTATTGTGATTAGGCACTCAGCTTGGGTGAAAGTAACTTCTTTGTAACTGAGTAGTGAATGGCTGATGATGTCCCAACAGGTCAACAATATAATTTTACTCTGGAGAGGTTTTCAGAAGTGGGGGCTTCACAATATGGAGAAAAATAATTACTAAAATGTTTTAAAATAAACAAAATATGTTTGGGTCAAATGGTTTACAAATAGTTGATATGTACACTAATAGAGTTGAACAGAAGATAACATGCATTTAGTTTGTCTGGCCACTTTAAAGCAGATCTACGCAACTGAAAGATAGAATGTTATCGATGAAGTTATATATTCAGCGCTAGTTTTCGGTGACTGACTGGCCAGTTTCTCTTTATCACCGAGTGTGTATCGCTGATGCACGCCAATTCTGACACGACATTATGCACAGCCAGCAGTAAAGGTTCCCTGACATGCCACCTATCCAAACATGAAATAGGGTAAAAGTTTGGTGTTGTTTCTCTCTTTGTTTCTCTTTTTAATTTTGTTTACAAATTTTTAGTTACATTTCTCTGTTTTTTTTAAAATTTTTTTTTCAACCATGTGTATTATACCAGTTGGATATTCATGTACCCACTGAGTGGGTTGATGTGAGGGTTACAGTCCGTTACTTTCCGAAGGTTCGTTATTCCGAAGGTTCAGTTATTCTGAAGGTTCGTTATTCCGAAGGTTCGTTTTTCCGAAGGTTCGTTATTCCGAAGGTTCGTTATTCCGAAGGTTCGTTATTCCGAAGGTTCGTTATTCCGAAGGTTCGTTGATCCGAAAATAAAATCGGGTTCGTTATTCCGAAGGTTCGTTAGTCCTAAAATGATATAGGGTTCGTTAATCGAAAATTAAATAAATACGACGTAGAAAAGAATTGAGTTGATTTGATTTTGAGCAGTGTGGACTTGGGAAAGGGGATCAATCTTACTCTAATTGCCGTGGCTGCATTGGGGAGGTGGGGGGGGGGGGGGGGGGGGGGGGGGGGGGTGGGGGGGGGGGGGGGGCGGGAGAAGGGGAGGGGGGCAAGAGAAGTGCTTTACAATTCTAGTCAAATTGTATTTTATTTTTCTTTGTAAAACAGTGCAATAAGAATGAGAGATATATATTTATATCTTTCTCATGTAAAAAAAAGGAAATAAAACCAAAATCAATTTTGATATAATTATAATTATGTCATAAAGTTAGATTTTGCTGCTTGATATCAGTCCAAAATCACATTTTATTTGTCTGAAATGTATGTATTTCATCATAAATAGCAACTAAGGGCAGGGGGGGGGGGGGGGGTGGGGTTGCTATTTTGAATCTCTCCCCCCCCCCCCCCCCCCCTTGGGCTGCCAAGTGAAACCGCACCCCGGTGTGAGATAGATTGAAAAGGTAAGTGAGTAACTTGTGCCAAAACAACAACTACATGTATCTTCATTTTGATCATGTTGATGAGAGAGGGGTTCGCAAATATTACTACAGAGGGGATACCAGTGCGCTATTCAGTTGTCAGAGTACTACGGCGTGTGTGTGAGTTGGTATTCTATTCAACCATGTGATGCTATTGTGATTAGGCACTCAGCTTGGGTGAAAGTAACTTCTTTGTAACTGAGTAGTGAATGGCTGATGATGTCCCAACAGGTCAACAATAGAATTTTACTCTGGAGAGGTTTTCAGAAGTGGGGGCTTCACACTATGGAGAAAAATAATTACTAAAATGTTTTAAAATAAACAAAATATGTTTGGGTCAAATGGTTTACAAATAGTTGATATGTACACTAATAGAGTTGAACAGAAGATAACATGCATTTAGTTTGTCTGGCCACTTTAAAGCAGATCTACGCAACTGAAAGATAGAATGTTATCGATAAAGTTATATATTCAGCGCTAGTTTTCGGTTCATAGCACAATTAAATAGTTAAAGGGGTAGTTTAGTTTTGGTAGAAAGGGCGCTGCACATCACAATTTTTTTGTGAGGTAATGAAAAACTGAGTGTCGAATTTGAGAGAACATGCAATTTTAATGGCAGAATAAACTTTATTTGGTCAAAATCGACCCAGAAACGGCTGAAATATCAATAAATATATCTGATCTTATAATTATTTGGGGCCCAAATAATTAGATGATTTTTAGAAAAAAAATTAAAAATGCTTGCACTTTTTCAAAAATTTTCAAAAGCGTTTTTGAAATAGTTGTTTATGATGTCTCTATCTAATCATTATATCAATAAAACACATCACAAACATAAATCACATGCATAATTTTGTATGAAAAATGCTTGAAACCAATGCCTTTTTAAAAAGCGCCCTCTTTTGTTTTAATGGCTCTTTTTAATGATAACAGGCTTTTTACTTAGTCGTTTGTAATTTTGTATACCTTTCGAGCATGGTGGAGTTATAACTATTAGATTATAATGTTACTGTGCAGGTTTTGGGTACTAACGTTCAGTCTTACCAAAACTAAACTACCCCTTTAACTGTGACTGACTGGCCAGTTTCT
The DNA here is from genome assembly GCA_037951105.1 of Echinarachnius parma. NCBI lineage: Eukaryota > Metazoa > Echinodermata > Echinoidea > Clypeasteroida > Echinarachniidae > Echinarachnius > Echinarachnius parma. The sequence goes on along the minus strand of JBAMJV010011786.1, from coordinate 25,551 downwards.
CTTTATCACCGAGTGTGTATCGCTGATGCATGCCAATTCTGACACGACATTATGCACAGCCAGCAGTAAAGGTTCCCTGACATGCCACCTATCCAAACATGAAATAGGGTAATAGTTTGGTGTTGTTTCTCTCTTTGTCTCTCTTTTTAATTTTTAAAAATCTGTAGTTACATTTCTCATTTTTAAAAATATTTTATTTGTTATATTCAACATGTGTATTATCCCAGTTGGGTATTCATGTACCCACTGAGTGGGGTGGGGTGAGATAGATTGAAGAGGTAAGGGAGTAACTTGTTCCAAAACAACAACTACATGTATCTTTATTTTGATCATGTTGATGAGAGAGGGGTTCGCAAATATTACCACAGAGGGGATACCAGTGCGCCATTCAGTTGTCAGAGTACATCCCTTGGCTTGATGATGCCTACCTACATTTCCAGCAGCAGGCGCGGATCTACGTGGGGGGGGGGGGGGGGGGGGTTAGGGGGTTTAACCCCCCCCCCCCCCTTGGGCTGCCAAGTGAAAATGTATCAGTGAAAAAAATGAACAAAAATCACTTACGGGGGTTTAAAATAGCAAAAAAAAAATCGCCGCTTCGCGGCTATAAGTGAAAAAAGTTAACAAAAATCACTTACGGGGGTTCAATATAGCAAAAATAATTCGCCGCTTCGCGGCTCGTGGACGATGCTCCGCATCGTCATTGGGTCAAACCCCCCCCCCCCCCCTTAGCAAAAAGCTAGATCCGCCCCTGAGCAGACACAGACGTTCTTGGCGGTGTGATGGTAATTATGATATATTTCCTACTAACGTCCCGAGCATGGTGGCTTAGCGGTTACAGTGTCCGCCTCATGCACGGGAGGTCCCGGGTTCGAACCCAGACCGGGTCATACCAAAGACTTTAATAATGGTACCTTCTGCCTTCTAGCCAGACACTCGGCATTTATAGAATGGAGAAGGGAAAGTTAATCACACGAGTTACCAGAGGACTGGACCCCTTCTGTAACTTTCGCTACATTTACTAGACGTGTGGCCTAGGGCTTATGAAACGGAGATAGGCGCCGCCTTATGTGCCAACATTGGTACGGGAAAGACTTTAACGTCCTGATTGATATGCTTGGGCCTGTCCATGGGATAAACTCTATAGATGGGGACGAAGTCTGCAGTCACCGGGAGCTATGAAAACACCAATATATGGTTGGCCGAAAGACGAAATTATGTAGGCAAACTATTTTTTTTTTAATACTAAATATATTACTCATTGCGGATATATAATCGGAAATAATATCGCTAGTGATATTCGTTTGTCTCGCAATGTATGGTCAACAAGGAATCTAAAAGATCACGACATTTCGTGCGCCGCTGCAACACTACTGTACGGTTTTATACTATACTGTACGTCGTGATCTTTTAGATTCTTTGTTGACCATACATTGCGAGACAAACGAATATCACTAGCGATAATATTACCGATTTTTTTTTGTCAGTCGAATCTTATTAAGAACATTTTCTTGCAAAAGAGGATTCTGGCATAATCTAATGTACGAGCATTCATGTAATGATTGTGCTTGTCAGGTTTGGGAAAACGAAGGATGATATTCTATGAAAAGATGACAGCCAAAGTACCCCAACGTATACTTTTAACTGTAATTTCGTTCTTACTGCCGATCAGTTAATCAACCCATATTTCAAGTAAAAGCACACATTATATTGCAAGAACACTAGTTACCCTTTGTAGTTACATTTTTACCCATTTCTTTGTAATTGCTTTTGTCTTGGTAGTCCTGTGTGACAGGGATAAGTGTCCACCCAGGGATAATTGGCAGTGACGTCATTCGGACAGTTTTAAAATCCTGATTTGGTCCGTTTTCGAGCTTTCATACAGACGGAAACACACATACACACTCCAACACAAACATACAGACATGCACACATGCATACGGACATCAAACGAACAGAATTTACTCATTATGTACACTTTACTCATTCATGACGTCACATCGACGCGTTTGACGTCACTCATACAACATAACCGTTTTTGTGTGTTTATTCAATAAAATGAAGTTGAATAAATATCAATTGAACTGATATGCCACAAAACATTGCTTTTACACGTGACACACACACAAAACACACATTGACGGAGTGATTTTGACAGATATCCCTTGTTTGAATTTACCCTGGACACCTGGACAATTATCCCTGCCACACCGGCCCCGGTACGAATCCTCATATGCACTACTCATCATTATCACACACACACAATCATGCCGTTTATGTTGCATACAAATAATTAATCCCTTCAAAATGCACACATTTTATACAATGTCGGTATAGTTTGCTTCATATCATTTATTTCATACACATGAAATATAATTTGAGGACATTGTGCATGGTTTTAGATTTTAGGTTTTAGATCAACAGTAAGCTTGCAATGCCTAGAAAAAACTCTGAAACCCAGGCAGAAATACAAATTATACTTATTTTGAAAAGTAGAATTTATTTGTAATGACTAATGACCCTACATACCATGTATTTACTGAGTTTACATAAGTACGTTTATACAACGTTGTGATGAAAAGTGATATTTTAAGATCATGGCTATATATACAGACAGGTCACGTTTTATCTCATCTGAACTCTACTTATGGAAGGCAGTATCTAATTTAATTTCAAACTTTATATAAATGTCATGTAAAAAATTGACTGTCGCTGTGCTAGTTCTATTTTTACTTTTGCTTTATGTTTTAATGTGACTTAATTCATCTATGCAACATACACATCTGTTAGTGTCTAACAATATTAGTTTACCAACACGTACTGGTGAATGATTCACGTTGACAATGTAACAATATCTTAATTCGGAAGCATAATATTGAGTAACATTTTTGAAACGCCTCATAAAAAGGAAATATATGGTTTTTGTTAAGAATGGGAAAAAATTGCTTTGAAATTAATTGAGCAATAAAATGTTCTAAATTAGATAAGCGGATAAAGCTCCGATTCAATTCGACCTCAAGCCCAATCTCTGTTGCGCTTATGGAACTTTCAACTTATATGTTTACATTTAACGATATCAAGGTTCATATTTTACCATACAAACCCTTTTCTACACTATTTCAACAATATTGACCAATCAGTTTGGCAATTATATATACTTTCCGTATCTTTTCCAATGCTGCTTTTTCGGTACCTGGATTTCTGGTTACAGTATAACATAATATGTACACACAAATATGGTTTCTTGTCAAAAAGAAAGAAATATGCCTATAAGTAAATGAAAACGCACTAGTACAGTTACATTATTTTCTTGTTTTCATTGTCATGTATTCTTATTTCCCAGTTACAAAGTAAATCGAGAATGATGTTAACACTTTATGTTACGTACATTGTAGTTGAGTACGATAGCGACATTTTAATTTTTTTCAAGTTGGAGTTCATTTTATTGTCCAAATAATGACATTCGTTTCGTTACACGAAATTGTACATGGGAAATACAAAGTACATATTTTATTGAAATAGAAACAAAACTGATGAGAACTGCTTATCCTCTATAAACAGATGAAGACAAATATAATCAAACGTGATTAGTCAAAACGTGCCGATCTTTCAAATATAACATATCCTTTGTCACACTGTCTGCCGAATCATCACTCATCCCCTAGCTGCCAAGCTTCACACTTGATTCCCTATTTGTGTCCCGACCTGCCCACATTAGCGCACTTCTTTTGTTCCTGTACACTGCAGACTACTCCTGCATGTCTAACCCCCTTTTACATGTTTTACTCTGCGTGTCCTCCTTTTTATTCTTGTTTACTCTAGCCGGTACCTGTTCTAACCTTCACTCTGCTTGTGTTATGCTTACAGTTCCACGTTTTTACTGGTCATTAGCCTCGACAAAGTATTTCGCAGATCAGCTAAGCTAGATATTCAATTCAACAACTACACAAGAGCAAAGCATAACTCTATACAATATTATAAACACAGAAAGGGAAGTGCTTAACAGATCCATGTTTTCATGAAACAATAAAATACATATATAGTATTTTGACTTTTTAATCGTCAATGATATGTATCCAAAATACCCATATATATCAATTGGATAATAATACTATTTCTAATATATCACGTTATATGAATCACCACATGTAGTTTGTGGTAATTTACAATGTGACCACATATTGTTAGCTAAGCCTTGTCGTATCGTGAAAGTGGAACACATCAAGCGATATGGTGTACACTGTGTTCATAATTATTTAATTATGCAATTGTTAACTATTAACGTTACATTTGTGTCATAGATACCAGTATCTTATATACGATACGTTACTACATAAACTGCCATTGGCAAATTGCAATTTAAAACTTGTGATCAGTTGTTAACTTAAGTCATCATCATGACATGTTATCTTCAAATATGTCCTCTTCTTTATGATTTGATGAAAGAAATTTGTACAACGAAGTAGAAAGAAGATTATCAGTAAAAGTTCAAGTGGTGTCCATAATTATTTACTTTACAGTATATACATATAATACAGAAGTCATGCAATGAAGTTTATCGAAAAGTTTACATGGTTTAGGCCTCCATGCAAGATCATATAATTTATTCAATGTAAATGTCCACCTAACTGCTGATTAACCCTCACCTCCAATACAAATACCCCCAGTAACAAAAAAGAAATGTAATATACGAAAATATTTTCATAACATACTCGTATAACAATGTGAACAAAATTTATGCATGTACACATACTACCAAGCTGACAGTATTCTGGCTTTGACGGGTTTGTCTCTTCAGTAAATACATACAAATTCATACTTTACATTTGATATACCATTTATTTTTCATTTTATCACGTGAGGCAATGTATTTTAATATATTACAATTCGTACACAATAATTATCACACCACGCCTTTGGCTTAAAACTTCTGCAAAAGCCTTCAGATCATCTCTAAATATACTCCAAAAATGAAAACAATTAATAGTTTTTACTTTACAAAGTGGTTTTACAAAATTGTTGTAGTGCACATTTATAGCAATATATATATTTCATGCATTAGTTTTTCTTTATGGTCCCGGAGTTCACAACCTTATTTACGCCACTCTCTTAGTCAGATGATTGTTCTGGTGTTGATTCCCACAGCAATAACTTTACAAAATCTATATGGACCAAAATGTCGAATACAACCCTTATCTCTCAACCTAAAAGAAAAGTTCGAGAGAGTAGAAAAATACATCTGGGTGATACAAATGGCATTCTCTGCAGGTATTCACTTAAATCCGTTTAATGTGATTAAAATATAGTTATTTGTTCCTTCGATTCGAACGTCAATTATCTGGTCCTATAAATGTAAAGCCAATAAATATTACGAAGTGATAAACTACCAATTAGTGAAAATGGACGTGACACTTAACCAATGACTTTGACGATGCCTTTGTATGCATATTATTAATTGCGTTTTAAGAACATCCTAAAGTAGATCACTAACTACATGCATCCAGCATATAAATAACTAGACAATCGGATGGTTAGCAAACCCTGCACATAATGATAATAAGGATTCATACACGTGTTGAATTTCAATATTCATTTTATCTACGAGTTATCGAAACTGGAACCTGTAAATTATCCACTCTCTTCTTCTTGGCTAGAAGTAGCTTCTTCTGAATCAATGACCTGACCCAACCTCTTTTCCAAATCGTCATCATCGATGCGAGCAGTTTCGAAGTTCTGCAATGTGCCAGGAATGGATCCGTCACAGCAGACGATGCTGATGATGTTTGTGCCTGGTGACCGAAGAGCCATCTCCAGAGTCAGCTTGTCCATAGCGTTGGGGTCTTCGATGTAGTCTTCTGTTAGAACTATCACAACATGGCGACTCTTCTTGACACCCTCTTCCCTGGCTTGGGAACATAGCTGCCCAAGCTTAGCGTCTCGCGGTGTCGTCACTGACCACTCGTTTCGATCTATGATCTTCTTGACCTTTCTTACCTCTGCTCCATCTTTACCATAGAGAAGGTAGATGTCAGACTTGGTGGATGACTTTCTGCACTTCCCTTCACTCGCCGACGGTACACTCCTTCTGCTTTGTTCACTCGTTCCAGCCATGTCTAGTGAAATTCCTGTATAGGTTATATCAAAGGGGTTGGATATTTGTGACCGGGTATAGCAAAACCCTGTCGGTTATTCATGTTTTAAAGAAATTGGCATTTTAAGTTCACATAATGTGTGTAAACGAATGAATGTTTGTAAATTTGAAACAATCACACCTTTGCCAATTATTGACCAATTTATTAGAACAAAGTATCAAATGAAAGCTTGTGATAAGGAAACTCTAATGGCTTAAATCGTTAAACTTTGATTTCTACCGAGAAATGCAGGGTTTTTCTATATCCACTCACACTTGTAATAGTGAATAACGTGAAAAGTAAACATTGAAATTAACTTCACCCACAATGATTCCGCTTTCCGTGTTATCTTTTGAATTATAGGCCATTGGTCCATCCGGTTGTGTTGATCAGATTTCTTACCAAGCGCACACCTCAAGGCACGTAGATCTACCGAATGCGTGAAATCACAATGGATGCTGTCTCCCATGTTGTCATTGTGGCCATGGTCCAACGGGAACATCTTTCCACAGCCTTGCTGCGGACACATCACAAGAAATCTCAACTTGCTGGCATCTGTTCCCATCACGTCCAGACACATCTTTTCGACTGCTACACGAACCGTTTCTCTAACCTTTATATAAATGCATGAAATAGAAGCGATGAATACTCTTTTATGATTTAGTCAAAATATAGCTTATAATAACGGAATATTTTGTATAATTTTGTAGTTAACTGGAAGTTATAATACTTAACTATTGTTACTATAACTACCATTATAAAACTTATAAAAATAGTATACATATGATAACTTAAAACCTACATAGTGAGATAAATAACTAGATGGATCTTCGACTGCGCGCAGTCGAAAATGATGCCTCCGCCATTACGCGATTTATATCAAGCCCAAATCAACATGTACACTGAATTAATTCTGTCAACTCAATTTTGATGGTACTCTGTCTTTTAGATCTTGACGTATCACAATTATGAGCTATAAGTGACCTTGACCTTTGACCTCATGACCCCTAAAATCTAATCAGTTCATTGGCTCTTCAAGGAACATACATGTACCAAGTTTGGTCAGAATCTGTCAATCCGTTCTTGAGATAACGCGATCACAAGCTATTTTTGCATATATAATGAGCTCTGTGACCTTTCACCTTTGACCACATGACCCCAAAATCTAATCAGATCATCGGCTCCCCAAGATACATACATGTACCAAGTTTGGTCAGAATCCGTCAATCCGTTCTTGAGATAACGCGATCACGAGCTATTTTTGCATATATAATGAGCTCTGTGACCTTTGACCTTTGACCTCATGATTCCAAAATCTAATCAGATCATCGGCCCCCCAAGATACATACATGACCCAAGTTTGGTGCAAATCCGTCAATCGGTTATTGAGATAACGCGATCACGAGCTATTTTTGCATATATAATGAGCTCTGTGACCTTTGACCTTTGACCTCATGACCCCAAAATCTAATCAGATCATCGGCCCCCAAGATACATACATGACCCAAGTTTGGTGAAAATCCGTCAATCGGTTCTTGAGATAACGCGATCACGAGAACGGGACGTACGGACGTACGTACGTACGTACGGACGGACGGACAACCCGAAAACATAATGCCTCCGGCTACTTCGTTGCGGAGGCATAAAAATAAATATGATGATAAAGATAATACAAATTATGATAACAATAATGTTTGTTACTAAGCTTACAATTCGACTATTATTATGTCTGCTATTATTAGTGCTACAATGATAATAATAATGATAGTACTTTAACAATAATAATAATTAAATAATTATCATAATAATAATCATAATAATGCTACTACTACTACTAATAATAATAATATTACTAACAAAATTAGATAATAGTTAGTATTGTTATTATTATTATTTCCATAATTAAAATACTAGTATCACTTTAAGTATTATTATTATCATTATAAGATACAAATTTGTTTTATTATTACTACTAGAAGTAGTATCAATTTTATTGTTTAATTAATTTAGACAATTACAGCAATGTTGCATTTGATCACATACATTCTGAAAATGTGTAACCATTTACAATCTTAGTTCTCATTCTATAGTCAATTGACATCAATATGAAGTTCATAAAATGTGTCTTATACAATGGAGTAGCTACGGGTTTGGGCATGTATTCTCCACAAAATTTACAAAACCAATATAACAGCAGATCATTCCAGAGAAATGAATACGTAGAGTGTGTCCCCCATTATTCTTGTGCCTCCTTATCAGTCCGACCACGCCACGCCACGCCACTTTGTATAATTTCGAAAATTTTAAAGTTAATGCTGCTGTTAGCATTTTCATGTATACATAACATTTTCAATCTATGGATTTTTGTTGTGATTTTTAATAAACCGAAATTCTATTCCCTTCAATTCAATCAAATCCACTGTGACTGTCTCATTACCTGTGCAGCTACTTTGGGATCAGGTTTGAATTGTTTCTTTGTCCTGTTTCCAGCCATCGGAAGCCTGTACACGCGGACCTACAAGTACAAAATATAAGTTGGTTCATAATTATCATGGTTGCCATGCTATGCTTCGATCTTACAATCTTTCCGATCATGGTGATAAGAATTATTTTCATAACAATTCTAATAATGTTAACATTATCAACATTGTAATATTAATATTAATATTTGTATCATCAGTGTTCTTTATACTTGTGGTTATTATTGTTGTTACTAGCTCTATTACTACTGCTCATAGTACTGTACTCACTGGCGTAAATAAATTTAAATCATGGCTTTTATCTAATTCGATAACAGTGATTGAAAGAAAAGAGTATTTCTTTAGACAAGAAAACTCAGATTTTACTTCATGTCAAGTCAAATTTCAAAAGCAAAAAGCACCTTTACCGTGCACCCACCTACCATCACCCTTCCCTCTCTCGGTTATCGTTTCGCTCCCTCGGGAATCGGCCTTGTATACGTCTGGAATACAATGTTCATGTTGTTTTGTCATAAAATAATGCTTTTGATGCACTGTTTGAACTGAATATGTCACTTTGCGAATATTATTTTGGGGGTGCATTTTTGTTTTTCTTCATGAATCAATCATAACCTCTTCTGGTTAAGAATCATGACGATGATGACGCACTAACGCACATTATAGTACATGTCTTCAAGTCAGAATTTCCTTTCCAGGTATGCACCAGATTGCACAGTTTCAAGTCCAAAAATGCAAAAGCTCCCTACCGTGGAGGGGGACACCCCCCTCCCACACCCTCCCCCCGCTCAGTCGCTTCTCTCCTTCGGGCTTGGTCGCTTCGCTCCCTCGCAATATCCGGTGGTGATGCGGATGTTGTTTAGCCCCCCCAAAAGTTTTTGCTCATTATGCCACTGACTGTACTACAACTACTACTATATAACAATAACTTTAGTACAAAGAAAAAAAAAAAAGATACAACCCTCTGAAGACACATTCTCTTCACAAAATCACTTTACGAAGCAGATTTAGCCACTCACCTTCATACGAAACTCAGGTGGGGGTAGAATTTCCAGGACAGTGCTGTGTTCAGGGCCAAAGGGCATGAAAATCTGCCTATAGTACAGCTCTACGTGGCTGTAATCCTTGGCTGCACACATGCGACTCATCAGTCGGTGGAACAAGTTGACTACGGAACAAGTAAATTGTAGTTAAAAGTTACGAGTCACCGTTTAAGTACAGTGGGCACTGTCAATATTATTTTATCAAAATATTCCCGAAGCCATAGAGAACATAGGAGTGGTGAAAGAGGGGCAAATTATTGAGTAATGTATGGTAGATTTGTGCGTTTATGGTCTTCCTCAGTTAATACTCACCCAAATGGTTTTAAAATTGTTTTTAATGATCTCTATTAAATAATTATTTTAACCAAACATCACATTCACATTTGTTGATAAAAAATTATTGCAACTTGGGGTGTCTGGAGGGCGCCCTCTTGTGTTAACCACTGCTTTTTGAATGAAAAAAGCCCTGTTACTTAACCACGTATATGTTTAACTACCATTCAAGCATCATTGAACTATAACTGTTTTTAATAATTTGCTAGTTTTGATTATAAAAATTAAGTTCTACCCAAATTCATGATAAAATTATCATTATTAATATTTTTTATTAATATTTTTTTTTATCAGGTGAAAATGAGGAAGTTGATATTCGGGTAAAATAACTCATCCACCTAGACAAATAGTGCCCGTACGCCTATGGGAATGTACAAACATTGTCATTATTTTTCCAACCCTCATCGCCCCCACACAAAAGGAAAACAGCAATATGGCTGAGCAGATAATGCTGGTTACACTCATTCAGAAACTGTATTCTTACCAGTGAATATGCAGTCAATGTCAACATAGAATTCAACGAAGAGCAAGGAGTCGAGGTGTTTCTCCTTCTGTGCTGTGCACCGCGAAGATAGCATAGAAGGTACCTGTAGTCTCTGCTGGCGGTGGTTTGATGTGCACGGTTGGTCTCCGGGAAGGTTATCAGGAGCATCACAGATCAGATCAAACTTCTTCATGAGGTCGATAAGTTTAAGCTTCATCTGAGGTTCAAAATGCTGCCACACATAATCTAGAAGACCTTTCTTTAAGATCCCACCTTCGCTCAGCGCGGCCCAGTCTGCGTTGAGCTCTCTAGGCTGAAGAGGAATGCATTTCGTATCATTATGTTTGAGGGGCTAATGCCATGGGCAGTTACAACTACAGTAACAAGGTCTTCAAAATATTTATGTGTGTTCAATATTATTCGAAATTAGAAGAAGGTGGGCGATTGTCAAGAGTACGATTATTTCCACTGTTATTATGGTTACAGGTTATAATATTTTCCCATAATGACACTTTAAAAACATGAAAGAAGCTCACCATCTTTTCTGGCCTCATGATAGTGACGACTCTCTTGAATACTCCAATCAACCACACCGGGTCTAAAATGACGAGATCGTTGAGTGGGTTGTTTGCTTCCTCTAGTTTGCCAAAGAACACTATCTTGCCCAAATCATGGTAGAATGTCAGCATCGTCTGCAGCGACTGTGGGTCTGTTGCAATGTTGAGCTTGCTTAAGAGCTCTTTGATCTGAGATAAAAACGAAACATAACGACCGAGCAAATCGAGGAACATATAAAGCACTTTAATGGTATTTTTTCCGTTTAGGCTCGAGAGAGAATGTGGCAAAAAATATTAAAATGCATTACATAAGCAAACAAATCTCTTAATATTTTAAATATAGAAGGGAGAACATTCAATAGTTTTTCACAGTCATTCATAATGTATAATGTTGAATGATTTTTAGTCACATAAAGTGAAAGATACCTGACTCATGTCTTTCATAGGGTCGTCCTTGTGTTCTTCGATCTCTTGTTCAAACTGAACCCATCGGAGTGGTATTTCTTCTCCCATGTACGGTTCCCTTTTGGCAACTTCCAGAATGTTTCTTTGCAAAGCCTTCATCTGTATAATATGAGGTAATGATCAGTGGAGTCAAGTAAAAGGTTACTGCTTTGTATTTTCAATTTGTAAATAAGTATTCTTTATTCAACACACGGGCGCGTCGAAATCAAGTTAACTATGAAATATCTTTCTAGATATTATAAAACCTGTGTAACAAATGAACTGCATAACAGTGTAACTGTAGGACAAATATTTCAAATATGTTGATTATTTGTAATCATTTATTAAAAATGTCTACCGTAAAGTATAAGCCCGAGGGAGAACGTGATTTCTAAGTTGACTTGAGGAGCTATTATTTTTCTCTTGTCATATTTGTGTAACTATTTATGATATTTATGATATATATATATCGAATTATATCGGGGCACGTGCCCCCATCCCACCCTCCTATAGCTATATCAATCATGACAAGGAAGCAGCAACAGACGGTTTCTCCTCCTTCTATACTAGTCCTGGAAACCCAAGTCGAAATTCCGATAGAAACCTATAGAAAACCCATAGGAAAATCCTGTTGGTTTCTATGGGTTTCTATGGGACCAACAGAAACCCAGAAAATAAAACCCATAGAAACCCATAGGACCCATAGAAACCCAAAGGACCCATAGAAACCCATAGGACCCATATAAACCCACAGGACCCATAGAAACGCATAGGACCCATAGAAACCTATACAAACCCACACCCATAGAAACCCATAGAAACCAACAGGACCCATAGAAACCCATAGAAACCCACAGGACCCATAGAAACCCATAGGACCCATAGAAACCCATAGGACCCATGGAAACCAACAGACCTATAGAAAATGTGCATATTCATGCAAGACTCATGCATATCGATTATCAATCATTCATACAACAAAATATGATGTTTATATATTTGTTATTTGTTTAACACACATATTCACTTTTAATGGTGTGTATTTTAATAAAAAATAATATATAATCATTTATTCACCACATTTTCAATTTCTAGATGGGAAATAATATTCCAAAAAACAATATAAATATGATACAATATTGTACTAACCAAGGAAAAATATTTTAACTGCAAATACATATATCTCAATGTATTGTTCAGCTTTAAATTAAGTTCTTTAACCCTCTTATACAAGAGGCAATGCCTTGCTTGCCCTATTGCACTGTCTGAAGAGGTTGATAAGGAAAATATGAGTATGAATTATCATTTAATGATTCTCTATGAGAGAATTTAATTGAAATATCTCTATTGGAAGTGTCAACGGGAAATTCCTATGCGAAATTTCTATGGGAAATTTCTATGGGAATCCTATGGGAATCCTATGGGAAATTCCTATGGGAATCCTATGGGAATCCTATGCGAAATTCTAAGGGTCCCATAGAAACCCATAGAAACCCATGTTCCACTTTCCCTATTGAAACCCATAGAAACCAATAGGCCTATGGGTTTCTATGAGTTCCCTAGGGGTTTTGGTTCGATGGGAATTTCGACCTGGGAACTGTCCTATATAATTAAGTATTGCCGTCCCTAATTAATTTGAGTATATATGAATATTATTGAATTGTAGTCTGATAAGCATTAAGGCCAGGTTATTTACCTATGTTACATATTCCAATAAATGTATTGATATCGTGTGTATTTTGAACCCGGAAGGTTAAAGTGACGATGATACCACTTTCCCAAGGTTTTGAGGGGCAACATAATGATATCCATTTCTGATACTTATTTCCATATATCACCATGGCAACCTTCTTAAATCCAACATAGCCGCTCCCGAAATTGTCCATGCTTGGCTACATGTGTTATTTATTTTGGTTATATTATATCAAAATGATACTTTTTGACTTTCAATTATTGGAATTAGCAACTTGAATACTTGAATCACAGTTTAGTTGAGTCCTTACATTAAAAAAAGACAATTACATTTATAAAATAAATGCAGTCAAAAGGGTAAACTCATTCTCCCCTTAAAAAGCCAGAGGCAGCCATCTTGGATTTATGTGGGTTGCCATAGTGATATGTCGAATCAAGTATCATGAATTCATTCCTTGTCCCCCAAACCTTGGAAAGTGGTATCACTCATTATTTTTACCTCCGGGATGAAAATACACAATTTAACCACAATCCCAGGAATATGCAAATTAAGTAAATATCTTAATTATGCTAATAATATGCTTTACCAACATATATTACTAATACGTTCATGTTTAAAACGTTCATGTTTAACAGGTGCAACCCTGTAGTTATTGCTAGTTAGAGGCTATGGCCACAGACAATCAATAATAGTCATAATTATGCATCTTAGGGGCAGCCATCTTTGATTTCAGGGTGTTGCACATATAACACAAACAAATGAGTAGCGGTATTTTATTTGCTTAACCCAACATTACCTAGAAAAGTTTTTGCAGATAGAAACTTACCTCTGACCGTATTTCAGAAATGTGCACATTAGCCAATTATCTTTACAATGCTATTAAAACAATTACCCATGGTTGCCTAGGTGGCAACCCCGCTGAATTTTCTTTGGAAGCCATCTAGAACGTGTATCAATAAAAACATTTCGTACTTACAAATTTCTAGCTTATAATTATCTATAGGACCATATAAGCGGTAACTTTTCACCAGCACTTTCTGACATTAGACGCGAGGCCCTGTAAACGTCAAGTTTACAGCGTTACTGTAACCAATACCCTAGCATTTCAACCTTTGAATCTCACCTTCTCATCATCGCCTCCAAGTCTGTTTTCGATAGCGTAGTATTCTGGAATGACGTGGTTCACATAGGGCTTTTCATGCAGGCTTTTTCTGATTCTTGCAAACTGTCGTTGGATCTAAAGTTCAGAAATGTAGAACTCTGGTGGGCTAATTTTGACATATGCATTTGTATAAACCAAAACAAACACTGTGTTATTATGGTTTAAATAAAGTTTACAAAAAATATGTTATGGTTAACTTGAGTATCTAACAATTATAGTATGCTATATCTTTAAAGGGTACCACCTCCAGAAAATAATATTCTTATAAATTAAAGATACAATTTTTAGTAGTCCATTCTAGCAACAAGTTCAGAATAATATGTTTTCCCCCAAACAAATTATGATTGGAAAACGCATCACCATGCTATAGCATGTTTCCATGGATCTGCAGACGAACGCACCGTCCGAGATTCTATTGTCTCCAAAAGTACGCGTGAACAGAATTGGCGCACTCTCAGAAGTTTGGCGCATACGGAACCATGAGTGCATGTTGGTTCCGTACGTGGTGGCAATCAGTTGTATTGTTTATGAATTACACAACCCTTCGCAAAGTGCTGGGCATCTATTTAATACCAAGGAACGGTACCAAAACATATCATATCTGTGTGCTGTTCTTTGCCTTTGTGTCCTTTAAAAATCCACGGTTTGGTATTTTGTTGCGGTTTTCTATCTATGGTTTGTTTTTTTGTTGCGTTTTTAGAAAAACAATTCATGGTCCAATTATGACAAAATTGTCAACGAGGTAAAATGTAATATCTACTATGCATGACGTCCTGAAGTACTTTGCACGGGAATTAAGCGGGAGGGGGTGGGGGGGGGGGGGGGGGTAGTTCAGGTCTATTGCTTTTGTATAATTTAGCGACCATATTCTATTACAATTTATATATAATTCTCTTTATTTAGCCGCTTTAGAACAAATCTCCCATTTTTCAGTACGAAATTATTTAAAATGATCTACAGGTTCTTATTTCATTATTATGCTTTTATTTTCTTGTGTGTCGCAGCCTCTTTACCACAAAAAATGGTTTGTAAATGATGTTATTAGTATTTAACTTGTATGACTGTGAGGTTAATAAAAGGAGAGGAAGGGGGGAATAACGTACCTCATCTTCCTTGTCCCCTACTACGGTATCTCGGTGCGTTCCCACGATGAAGATTGGGGGAGAACTGTCTCCTCCAATTGGAAGAGTGGAATGTGCCACTATCGAAGAGATCCAGAAGTTGATGAACTGAAGGCGAGTAAGATCACTTTTAGTTCCCCCTTTTACCTAACATAGAATCAGTAAAAAAAAATACTTGGATTGACAATGAATCAAACTTTAGAGAAGACCAAAGGGTCGGAGAAACGAAGCATGTTTCTTTTCCTGCCAGTAAGCCTCACTGGGTCTTTATTTATATTTTTGTTTACCTCCAATACACATACAAGAGTTTATTTTTGTATGTGTAATTTTTAATCACATTCAGCGCCGGTACTCTGAATTTGCGTCAATAAACAAATTAGTCGTGACTAAACCATATTAAACCATATCACGTGACTATTTATTAATTTGCACGACCATGCACGAAAGGCGCTGCAACAGCCGCCTTCGGCATGGTTGTGACGTCACAATGCTTGTTTACTTTTTGTGGTTTCTATCCAAGAAAAAAAGTCGCGAACGTGAAAAAGATGAAAAATGCTTCGATTTTTTAAATATCTGTTCCGTAGTAAATAGATTTTGGCAGTTTCGTAAATTATATGGAATTTGGTTTGATATTGTTAAGTTTGGGAATTGAAATGCATGCAATCCTTTGATTATTTTCACTTTTACGGACAATTTTTGGCGATTTCGCATCGGACTGAATTTAACTCTGCATCATCTGCTGCAGAGTCAAATTCAGTCAGTGTGCATGCAGTAGTGATGATGAATGATGTAATTTCCAAATAAATTCTCACTCTAGTTAGAGTAGATAGACTGTGGCGAGTCTGTTTCAAATAATCCAGCGACCTTAAACAATTCCGTAGTTGAGCTCGTTTTATGAAACAGATAATACAAATGTTGCTTGTAAGTATCGGTTTCCATGATAATACGTGTTGTTTTGTTTTGTTTTTTATGTATAATATTAGCAATATTTCAAAATATATGAATTATGATACATTTGCCCTCCAATTGTGCCTAAAATACTACAAAATCATGAAAGCAGGGCTCAATAATTGAAACTAGTCCTTGCCCACTCTCCAGGGGCAAGTAAAATTAATATTGGCGTAAGTACAATGTCATAAATGGTCTATTTTGGTTGCCCGGCTGCCGATTAGGCAGCTAAACCTATCAAGTACAAGAAAAAAAATGTAATTCCTAATGTTGAAATCTCATCTAGAAGTAATAGGGCAAGTACATGTTTTGTTTGGGCTAGTAAGATTGAAAAATATATTATTTGCCTTCCCGATTGGGACAGTACGGTAACATAAGTGTGCATGGACGCTGAAAAAATCATGAAAAACGCTTTTAGATTCTTTGTTTGTACTTGTTTTAATTCATGATTTCCCCTCTCCTGGGCTTAAGTTTAATTGAACTTTTGATAACCAAAACATTTTTTTTAAATAATAACCCTTTTCCAGTGGCCTGGTTGGCGTGAATGGCCGCTATGAATGGGCGAGAGGAGAAATATCTGGGGAAAAAGCCGATAGAAAGAAGAGAAATAGGCGATGAAATTCTCCTGCTGACGAGCAGGAAATTGTTCTTTCTATCGGTGTGTCTCCGATGAATTGCTGGATATGAATGGGTTCGGGAGAAAAGATAAGCCCATTCTGCGAGTGACTTTGAATGATTCTCCTCCGTTGCTAACGGGACCAATGTTGAAAATAGTTGCATACAAATCGTGTTTGAATGTGTAGAGAATGTAATACAAAATAAATACATGTAGAAGGTGCGAAAACCAGTTCTTTAAGTTGTAATTAGTTGAAATGCCAACATACTCATAACACTTACAAGAATAATACAATATTAATTCATCAAAGAAAGGAAAACATGTAAACCAAATCTATGCTACAGCACACTTACATCACAATTCATGTCTTCTACGGTAACCCTTTCATCCAAATCCTTGCTCAAGTCAAAAGTGAGAAGGTAAATGGCTCGCCTGGACAGAAACACCTAATAGGGGTGGGTAAAGAACGCATTGCTTAATCATTATGATTAGAATTTTACTAACATATGGCTTCATGTATCTGTTAATTAAAGAATAAACTTGAACTAGTCTATTTACAATTACTCAGTTGAGGATAAAAATGACTTGTTTGACTAACCACAGGAGTGGATTGTTGCTACTGTTGAGTCTCATGTTATGTAGTTAGCTTTTGTTAGCGCACACTCAGATGATGTCTCATGTGGTACCGTCATAACAGATGATAGTGTTCTCAGAAGTATTATTTATTTCAATTAATAGTATACCCATGAGGAAATATACGACTAGAAGTGAGAGATTACCATTAAGCAACAATGCTAGCGTTTGGCTTCCCTTTAAGCAAAATCTGTATCAGGTTCGGCGATTTCGAATCGATTGCGATAACGTATATTACATGGAATAGATTTACAATGCAAACAATTAAATGAGGAAGCTGCATGCATTGAAATATAGATTATTTTCATTATTGAAATGTTGGAATGTTCACATTAAACACTGTAATATACTTTATAATTTTCTACAAAAAATGTTCTTCACACAATGCCTCGATCGTGATTAATTAGCGTCTGAATCACGTACAGTTTCACTACAAATCATAATGCATGTCACGTTTCTTTGCAACTTGCAAAATCTCAAAGCTAGACATTGTAAAGTACAGTATAGCTACACCTTGGAAAATTGCCGCATACAAAACAGGACTGGTTTCTCTACGAAGCTGTCTCAATGAGTACACCGTTCATTATGCATGTATTCAAGATCCTGTCCACCTTTTGCAAGCCAAAATTCAATAATTGTGAGATTATTGTCTTATATGAAAGAAACGGTCATTTATGAGCTTGCCTGAACGAATTAGGGCTTGAAAACGCGTTTTCGTTGAGTTGTACTGATTGTTAAGGCGATAGCCGTAATGTGTCTCGCTCAATTGCGCGCATTCATGCCAACGAAGTTTGGTTACAAACAGATGCAGAGTTGGAAAGTAATCAACCATTATAGAGACTTGCAGGTAAATTTTCACATTTGACCCTTGATCTACTTATGTGACCTTTGACTCCAGAATGTCATGGAGGCCAATATAGGGCATCTACCAATCAAGTTTGGTTACAAACAGATGCAGGGTTGGAAAGTTATCAACCCTAATAGACTCTTACCCCAAAACTTTCACATTTGACCTCATTTGACCTTTGACCTACTTATGTGACCTTTGACCCCAGAATATCATGGAGGCTGATATAGGGCATCTACCAATTAAGTTTGGTTACAAATAGATGCAGGGTTGGAAAGTTAATAACCCTTATAAACTCTTAGCCCAAAACTTTCACATTTGACCTTTGACCTACTTATGTGACCTTTGACCCCCAGAATATCATGAGGGCTGATATAGGGCATGTATCAATCAAGTTTGGTTACATACATATGCAGAGTTAGAAAGTTATCAACCCTAATAGACTCTTACCCAACAACTTTCACATTTGACCTTATTTGACCTTTGACCTACTTATGTGACCTTTGACCCCAGAATATCATGGAGGCCGATAAAGGGCATCTACCAATCAAGTTTGGTTACAAACAGATGCAGGGTTGGAAATTTATCAACCCTAATAGACTCTTACCCCAAAAACTTTCACATTTGACCTCATTGCACCTTTGACCTACTTATGTGACCTTTGACCCCAGAATATCATGGAGGCTGATATAGGGCATCTACCAATTAAGTTTGGTTACAAATAAATGCAGGGTTGGAAAGTTATCAACCGTAATAGACTCTTACCCCAATACTTTCACATTTTACCTTTGACCTACTTATGTGACCTTTGACCCCAGAATATCATGGAGGCCGATATAGGGCATCTACCAATCAAGTTTGGTTACAAACAGATGCAGGGTTGGAAAGTTATCAACCCTAATAGACTCTTAGCCCAAAACTTTCACATTTGACCTCATTTGACCTTTGACCTACTTATGTGACCTTTGACCTCCAGAATATCATGAGGGCTGATATAGGGCATGTATCAATCAAGTTTGGTTACAAACATATGCAGAGTTAGAAAGTTATCAACCCTAATAGACTCTTACCCAACAACTTTCACATTTGACCTTATTTGACCTTTGACCTACTTATGTGACCTTTGACCCCAGAATATCGTGGAGGCCGATAAAGGGCATCTACCAATCAAGTTTGGTTACAAACAGATGCAGGGTTCAGTGTTGTATGACTCGAGGCCGGTCTTGGTCTCAAGTCCGGACTCGAGGCCGGCATTGCCGGCCTCGGCCTCGGACTCGGACTCGGGGACCCCGGACTCGGTCTCGGACTCGGACTCGAAGGTCGTGGACTCGATGACTCGGGCCGAGTCCAGCTCGAGACCGGCCAATTTCCGTATATTTTGTATACTTGTATATTGGCTATTCTGTGCTGTAATTCTGCAAGAAACAAGCCAAATATTCTATCCAATCCACCAAGCGATTGTTGCTTGAAAAAGAGATCGCGAATGAACTGACAGCCGACAAGAAAGTGAGCAAAAAATCACATTTGTGGGAAACGAATGGACACGCAAGTTACATATCCATAACAAATAGCCCAAGCTTATATTTGATAGGTATGCTTTCATTTTATACTATCTTTTTTATGAATTGACACCGCGATTCTGAAAATGTTCGGCTATCAAACACCCGGGGGGGGGGGGGGGGGGTACTGCTCACGTATATTGGGTATACGGGGATGTGCCGCTGGGAAGGGTGACTTTTTCAAGAAAGATCCTTAGACATGGGTCCCCTTTTCATAAAAAAATCCTTAGACATGGGTCCCTTTTTTCATTTATTCCTTTCCCCTCTTTTCTCCCTCATTTTCTCCGGGATTTTGGGATTTTCCGCTGTGAAATTGCTAAAATTTTCAAGCTCGCTCCGCTCGCTCGCATACATAATATTTCACAACGTCGGGTGATTAAATTACCCTTCATAACGCCATATCATAAGTAATAAAACGAATATACCCATACAATAATTGAAACAAATGGCAATTTTCCGCTGTGAAATAGGTAACATTTTCAAGCTCGCTCCGCTCGCTCGCATACAAAATATTTCACAACGTCGGGTGATTGTATTACCATTTATAACGCCATATCATAAGTACTAAAACGAATATACCCATACAGTAATTGAAATAAATGGCAATTTTCCGCTGTGAAATAGGTAAAATGTTCAAGCTCGATCCGCTCGCTCGCATACATAACATTTCACAACGTTGGGTGATTATATTACCTTTCATAACGCCATAAGTAATACAACGAATATACCCATACAATAATTGAAACAAATGGCAATTTTCCGCTGTGAAATAGGTAACATTTTCAAGCTCCATACAATACAATGGTACAATAATTGAAACAAATCTACTGGCCCAAAAGGGCATGTTAAAAAAAACCGTGAGTGTGGAGCCCTGAATGAATGCATATTATGTGACACATATCTAGGGTTAATCACTTGATCGAGTGATAGATCAATTGCCTTTGGAAAAGAAAATGAATCAATGTAAAATAAAAAATAATAAACAAGCAAAAAAAAGAGTTGGACTCGGACTCGGACTCGGATGGTCTGGACTCGGACTCGGACTCGGACTCGGATGGTCTGGACTCGGTCTCGGTCTCGGACTCGGACAGTCTGGACTCGGACTCGGTCTTGGACTCGGATGATGTCTCATGTGGTACCGTCATAACAGATGATAGTGTTCTCAGAAGTATTATTTATTTCAATTAATAGTATACCAATGAGGAAATATACGACTATAAGTGAGAGATTACCATTAAGCAACAATGCTAGCGTTCGGCTTCCCTTTAAGCAAAATCTGTATCAGGTTCGGCGATTTCGAATCGATTGCGATAACGTATATTACATGGAATAGATTTACAATGCAAACAATTAAATGAGGAAGCTGCATGCATTGAAATATAGATTATTTTCATTATTGAAATGTTGGAATGTTCACATTAAACACTGTAATATACTTTATAATTTTCTACAAAAAATGTTCTTCACACAATGCCTCGATCGTGATTAATTAGCGTCTGAATCACGTACAGTTTCACTACAAATCATAATGCATGTCACGTTTCTTTGCAACTTGCAAAATCTCAAAGCTAGACATTGTAAAGTACAGTATAGCTACACCTTGGAAAATTGCCGCATACAAAACAGGACTGGTTTCTCTACGAAGCTGTCTCAATGAGTACACCGTTCATTATGCATGTATTCAAGATCCTGTCCACCTTTTGCAAGCCAAAATTCAATAATTGTGAGATTATTGTCTTATATGAAAGAAACGGTCATTTATGAGCTTGCCTGAACGAATTAGGGCTTGAAAACGCGTTTTCGTTGAGTTGTACTGATTGTTAAGGCGATAGCCGTAATGTGTCTCGCTCAATTGCGCGCATTCATGCCAACGAAGTTTGGTTACAAACAGATGCAGAGTTGGAAAGTAATCAACCATTATAGAGACTTGCAGGTAAATTTTCACATTTGACCCTTGACCTACTTATGTGACCTTTGACTCCAGAATGTCATGGAGGCCAATATAGGGCATCTACCAATCAAGTTTGGTTACAAACAGATGCAGGGTTGGAAAGTTATCAACCCTAATAGACTCTTACCCCAAAACTTTCACATTTGACCTCATTTGACCTTTGACCTACTTATGTGACCTTTGACCCCAGAATATCATGGAGGCTGATATAGGGCATCTACCAATTAAGTTTGGTTACATACATATGCAGAGTTAGAAAGTTATCAACCCTAATAGACTCTTACCCAACAACTTTCACATTTGACCTTATTTGACCTTTGACCTACTTATGTGACCTTTGACCCCAGAATATCATGGAGGCCGATAAAGGGCATCTACCAATCAAGTTTGGTTACAAACAGATGCAGGGTTGGAAATTTATCAACCCCTAATAGACTCTTACCCCAAAAACTTTCACATTTGACCTCATTGCACCTTTGACCTACTTATGTTGACCTTTGACCCCAGAATATCATGGAGGCTGATATAGGGCATCTACCAATTAAGTTTGGTTACAAATAAATGCAGGGTTGGAAAGTTATCAACCGTAATAGACTCTTACCCCAAAACTTTCACATTTTACCTTTGACCTACTTTATGTGACCTTTGACCCCAGAATATCATGGAGGCCGATATAGGGCATCTACCAATCAAGTTTGGTTACAAACAGATGCAGGGTTGGAAAGTTATCAACCCTAATAGACTCTTAGCCCAACACTTTCACATTTGACCTCATTTGACCTTTGACCTACTTATGTGACCTTTGACCCCCAGAATATCATGAGGGCTGATATAGGGCATGTATCAATCAAGTTTGGTTACAAACATATGCAGAGTTAGAAAGTTATCAACCCTAATAGACTCTTACCCAACAACTTTCACATTTGACCTCATTTGACCTTTGACCTACTTATGTGACCTTTGACCCCAGAATATCATGGAGCTGATATAGGGCATCTACCAATTAAGTTTGGTTACATACATATGCAGAGTTAGAAAGTTATCAACCCTAATAGACTCTTACCCAACAACTTTCACATTTGACCTTATTTGACCTTTGACCTACTTATGTGACCTTTGACCCCAGAATATCATGGAGGCCGATAAAGGGCATCTACCAATCAAGTTTGGTTACAAACAGATGCAGGGTTGGAAATTTATCAACCCTAATAGACTCTTACTTCACATTTGACCTCATTGCACCTTTGACCTACTTATGTTGACCTTTGACCCCAGAATATCATGGAGGCTGATATAGGGCATCTACCAATTAAGTTTGGTTACAAATAAATGCAGGGTTGGAAAGTTATCAACCGTAATAGACTCTTACCCAAAACTTTCACATTTTACCTTTGAGCCTACTTATGTGACCTTTGACCCCAGAATATCATGGAGGCGATATAGGGCATCTACCAATCAAGTTTGGTTACAAACAGATGCAGGTGGAAAGTTATCAACCTATAGACTCTTAGCCCAACACTTTCACATTTGACCTCATTTGACCTTTGACCTACTTATGTGACCTTTGACCCCCAGAATATCATGAGGGCTGATATAGGCATGTATCAATCAGTTTGGTTACAAACATATGCAGAGTTAGAAAGTTATACAACCCTAATAGACTCTTACCCAACAACTTCACATTTGACCTTATTTGACCTTTGAACCTACCTATGTGACCTTTGACCCTAGAATATCATGGAGGCCGATAAGGGCATCTACCAATCAAGTTTGGTTACAAACAGATGCAGGGTTCAGTGTTGTATGACTCGAGGCCGGTCTTGGTCTCAAGTCCGGACTCGAGGCCGGCATTGCCGGCCTCGGCCTCGGACTCGGATCGGGGACCCCGGACTCGGTCTCGGACTCGGACTCGAAGGTCGTGGACTCGATGACTCGGGCCGAGTCCAGCTCGAGACCGGCCAATTTCCGTATATTTTGTATACTTGTATATTGGCTATTCTGTGCTGTAATTCTGCAAGAAACAAGTAAAAAATTCTATCCAATCCACCAAGCGATTGTTGCTTGAAAAAGAGATCGCGAATGAACTGACAGCCGACAAGAAAGTGAGCAAAAAATCACATTTGTGGGAAAACGAATGGACACGCAAGTTACATATCCATAACAAATAGCCAAGCTTATATTTGATAGGTATGCTTTCATTTTATACTATCTTTTTTATGAATTGACACCGCGATTCTGAAAATGTTCGGCTATCAAACACCGGGGGAGGGGGGGGGGGGGGGGGGGTACTGCTCACGTATATTGGGTATACGGGGATGTGCCGCTAGGAAGGGTGACTTTTTCAAGAAAGATCCTTAGACATGGTCCCCTTTTCATAAAAAAATCCTTAGACATGGGTCCCTTTTTTCATTTATTCCTTTCCCCTCTTTTCTCCCTCATTTTCTCCGGGATTTTGGGATTTTCCGCTGTGAAATTGCTAAAATGTTCAGCTCGCTCCGCTCGCTCGCATACATAATATTTCACAACGTCGGGTGATTAAATTACCTTCATAACGCCAATATCATAAGTAATACAACGAATATACCCATACAATATTGAAACAAATGGCAATTTTCCGCTGTGAAATAGGTAACATTTTCAAGCTCGCTCCGCTCGCTCGCATACAAAATATTTCACAACGTCGGGTGATTGTATTACCATTTATAACGCCATATCATAAGTAATAAAACGAATATACCCATACAGTAATTGAAATAAATGGCAATTTTCGCTGTGAAATAGGTAAAATTTTCAAGCTCGATCCACTCGCTCGCTTACATAACATTTCACACGTTGGGTGATTATATTACCTTTCATAACGCCATAAGTAATACAACGAATATACCCATACAATAATTGAAACAAATCTACTGGCCCAAAAGGGCCTGTTAAAAAAACCGTGAGTGTGAGCCCTGAATGAATGCATATTATGTGACACATATCTAGGGTTAATCACTTGATCGAGTGATAGATCAATTGCCTTTGGAAAAGAATGAATCAATGGTAAAATAAAAAATAATAAACAAACAAAAAAAGAGTTGGACTCGGACTCGGACTCGGATGTCTGGACTCGGACTCGGACTCGGACTCGGATGGTCTGGACTCGGTCTCGTCTCGGACTCGGACAGTCTGGACTCGGACTCGGTCTTGGACTCGGATTGGGTGGACTCGGATACAACACTGGCAGGGTTGGAAATTTATCAACCCTAATAGACTCTTACCCAAAACTTTCACATTTGACCTCATTGGACCTTTGACCTACTTATGTGTCTTTTGACCCCGAATATCATGGAGGCCGATATAGGGCATCTACAAATCAAGTTTGGTTACAAACAGATACAGGGTTGGAAAGTTATTCAAATTTGTGGACGGTGAGACGGACAGACGACGCAATTTGGATCCCTTAGTCTCCCTCCACCTCGGTGGGCTCGACAAAATCAAAATAATATAACATCGGACCGTCATTTTATTCTGTACTACGACCTTCGGCCAGTGTGTGGTATCGCTTACGTTAGC
>JBAMJV010011785.1:0-15398 GCA_037951105.1 Echinarachnius parma | reverse complement strand
TATTGAAATTGTGCAGTTTAGTTGTGTCATCTTGTATATCATGCATATGAATGAAAAACGAGCAAAGAAAATTGGGTTTTACCGGGATTCAGACCCAAGACCACCGGGCTGCTTACATGAGCTTAAGAAAGCCCTTAAGGGGTACTTGGGTTTTGGTATAGAGGGTGCTACACAAAATAATTTGTTGTGAGATAATGACAAATTGAGTGTCAAGTTCGAGCATAGCTTACATTTTTTGATAACAGAATAAACATTATTTGATCAAAATCGGTTCAGAAATGGCTGAAATATCCATAAACCTAAACATTGGTAATAATTGAGGGGCCTCACAATATTTCAATAATTTTGAACCAGCCGTAAACAAAAATTTAAAATGCTTCCTCTTTTCCAAAATGTTCAAAAGAGGTTTTAAATATACATAACAGTTTAAGCTTCAACTAACCTTAATTTGTAGATTGGCAAGGTTTTTAAATAGTTGTTGATTATCTCTCTATCTAATCACCATTTCAACAAAACATCACATGCACAATATTTGATTTAAAATGGTTGAAACCGATGAGTGTTTAGAGAGCGCCCTTTTGAGAACCACTAGAGTTCCAAGTAAGTTGTGAGGATTTTGACAGTGTAATACAAAGTCCCTTTAAGTTCGCCATCTTGGTGAAACATCCTCCTGGTCTAGCAATCTCTGGTTCGTATCCTGTAGAAACCTGGAAGTTTAGTTCATCACACATAAATAACTCCCAGGGGAACGCTAGCACATTATTCTATACATGTATATAACTCCCAGGGGAACGCTAGCACATTATTCTATACATGTATATCGCCGATTTGATTTCTTTATTTGATAATAATATAAGAAAAGAGGCATACATGACAAAAATTACCCCAAAAAATGAATTTGAGGACATAATACATATTTGTAAGATAATCCATATATACAGGGTGGCCCCCCAAAAAACGGAACGGTGTACTTGCCATAATAAATACACATGATGACACTTACTGCCCATCATATCATCGAGTAACGATCAATGCGTGCGCCAGTATTAGTGCACATTCAGCTGTGTAGATAGAAGAAGGGATACTAATGCCCGGCGCAGACAGAGCAAATTATCATTCTTGAAGTAATTAAATTTTCATGTTGAAAGCCTATAGGTCTCTAGTTCCTTATTTCCCCATTAAAATTACAACAATCGAGTCTTTCATGAAAAATAATGATTATTGATTTTAATCAATATTTCAATCTTATCTTTTGCTGTAGGCTTATTAGCATGCAACATTTTTAACGTTTAACTGTTAACTTTTACGATACATGTATCATTTTTTTAAAGAAGATTTCAGAATTTCAATGTGGAAATCCCGGATGTGATATTTAGATATGTCACTTTTAGATAGTGTTATATCTAGCTGTACTTAATAAAAGTGGATTTGGGAAGTATTCATAATAGCGGACGCATTATACTATAGTACTCATAGATATTGTTATCAAGAAATGTATGTGTTTGTGTATTGTACCTCAAAATCATCTCAAAATCACTTAATAAATGTACATCTATTAGTATTAAAATTGTGCAGTTTAGTTGTGTCATATTGTATATCTTGCATATGAATGAAAAACGAGCAAAGAAAATTGGGTTTTACTTTGATTCAGACCCAACACCACCGGACTGCTTACATGAGCTTAAGAAAGCCCTTAAGGGGTACTTGAGTTTTGGTATAGAGGGCGCTACACAAAATTATTTTGTTGTGAGATAATGACAAATTGAGTGTCAAGTTCGAAAGAGCATAGCTTACATTTTTTGATAACATAATGAACTTTATTTGCTAAAAATCGGTTCAGAAATGGCTGAAATATCCATACACCTAACCATTTGTAGTAATTGTGGGGCCCGGCAATATTTCAATAATTTTGAACCAGGCTTAAAAAAAAAAAAGCTTCCTCTTTTCCAAAATTTACAAAAGAGGTTTTAAAATAGTTGTAGATTATCTCTCTATCTAATCACTATTTCAACCAAACATTACATGCACAATATTTGATTTAAAATGGTTGAAACCGATGAACGTTTAGAGAGCGCCCTCTTGAGTTTTAACGGCTCTTTTTAAATGACAACAGGCTTGTTACTTAGTCATTTGTAATTCATAATTTACTTATATTGCTTTTTAGCATGGTGGAGTTATAACTGTTAGTTTGTAATGTAATGGTGCAGGATTTGGTTAGTTATAACTCCACCATGCTCGAAAGGAAAACAGAATTACAAATGACTAAGTAAAAACCTGTAATCGTTCAAAAATAGCCGTTAATTCTCAAGAGGGTGCTCTCTAAACACTCGTCGGTTTAAACCATTTTATATAAAATATTGTGCATGTGATATTTTGTTGAAATAGTGGTTTGAAAGAGAGATAATCAAGAAATATTTAGAAATTTTAATTTTTGAAAAGAGGAAGCATTTAAAAAATAATCTTAACGGCTGGTTCAATATTATTGAATAATTGTAGGGCCCCACAATTATTACAAAAAGTAATTTTTTTAAATATTTCAGCCATTTCTGACCCGATTTTGATCAAATAAAGTTCATTCCGTCATGAAAATTGTATACTCTTTCGAATTTGACAATCAGTTTTTCATTATCTTGGTACGGACCCCTTTGAAAAACAGCTTGTAGCTGACAAGGGCAATCCATCCCATGAGTGCAGAATAAATAAATAAATAAATAAAATGATCTCACATATTTTTTTGTTGTGTAGCGCCCTCTATACCAAAACTCAACTATCTCTTTAAACTGAGTATGGTTATATATTAATATGTGTGTGTGTGTGTGTGTGTGTGTGTGCATACACACTAAACATGCAATTTAAAAAAAGATGTATTTATTTATTTATTTATATATATTTTTTTGGAGGGGGGGGGGGGGTGTTCATGTTTTATTCCTCCAAAATAAACGGAACAAAAAACATCAATAACAATCTCCCGAACATTATGTTCCATTACAGAAAGTAAATTACATATACATACCAATTTACATCACATAATTATGAACTACGTACGAATAAATGAGCATTTTAGGTTTTTAAGCTAAGATAAAAAAGAAAAAACGAAAGAAAACAAATACAAAAAACACCTTCTACCCCTGTCAAGAATGACCATTTAACCCCAATTTTACGTCACCATGGTCACTCATGTTTAGCACCAACAGGAATAAGCTGGCGACAGTTTATGGTGTCAACTCCCTGCACACATTGTCGCCGACAACAATTTGTGCAGGGTCGACAATTTGTGGCGCAACACTCCCTGTGCACCACAACTTGTCGTCCCTGCACAATTTGTCGTCGGCGACAATTGTGCAGGGACGACAATTTGTGGTGCAACACTCCCTGTGCGCCACAACTTGTCGTCCCTGCACAATTTGTCGTCGGCGACAATTGTGTTGCTCTTGCCGTCCCCAAAACAAGCGACAATTTGTGCAGGCAAAATGAAACCTCACACCACAAATTGTCGTCAGTTGCTGTCTTCAAGCTACAGAAGATAATGACGTTTACAAAGATGATGATGATGATGATAATAATAATCAGTGTTGGGGTACTCAAGGCCGGCCTCGGCGTCGACACTAACATTTATAAGTCCTCAACCTCGGCCCTTAACCTAAGAAACCAGTAAATTCAGAATTGGACTCGTCATAAAACTTGATACTTGACATGCTTGAAGAAAATATATCCTTCAAAGCGCCATTCGGTGCTGTCCTGGAGAGGCAGTGCAGTGCAGTGTCAGTGAAATGCGTGGATGTGATGTTCTATGTACAGGTGCTTGGTGCTACTGTGCAGGTGCATTTTATGTTGGTTGTGTTTAAAGTGTCCGCAGAGTGGGAGGCGCCGCCATCTGTATGATGCTTGGCATGGCTGCATCCCTGAAACTCTGGGTGTTTGGTAACATTACTATAGGTATGGGGAGCATGTTCCAAAGTCGAATGGATCTTGGGTAGAAGCTGTACAGGTAACAGTCAACTCGACACTTCGGTTGATGGTAAGAAAGGCGATGTGTGCGAAGTTGATGACGGGGTGTGGAGTGACGTGCGGAGGGAAACGGATGTTAACAATCCCATGGTGAATTTTGTGCATCATTTCAACTTGACACAGAAGTCGCCTCTGCTGTAAGGTCTTCCAGCCTAGGGTAGTCAGCATGTGGGTTACACTGGACTCCCTGCGGAAGTCGCTCATGACAAACCGCGCAGCCTGCCACTGGATACTTTCCACAATCTGCACACTCCTCTCAGTCCATGGTTCCACTCACATGATGCATACTCCCGTTGAGGTCGTATTAACTGGTTGTACGCTTTATCTCCTTCACTTGTCTGTTGCAGGTACAACACACTCCTACCAGTCAAGGGGTTTCTGCATATGCTGCAGTGCATTATACAAGACACATACATATGAAGGGTTACATAGGTGCACACAATTCGTTCTAGCACTTATATTTCACATTTTCCAAGAAGAAAATTTGCATGATAATTCTTGAAATATGAACCAATGTACTCACATTTTAAACAAATGAAGAAGAGGACATTTGTCATACAAATTTGTGGTTCAAACTTTTGTTTCCGCTCGTAAGATGTCAAGCTCCGGAAAAAAATGAAGTGTTTCATATATCATAACATTCATTGATGTTTGCTTCATCTATTTAGGGCCTTTTTGGAAAAAATATAAACCAAGCATAACGATGCTACAAGCATACAAAGAGAGCAAGTCATAAATGGAAATTTGGGGAAAGTTTCAGAAAGAGTGTGCCATGCTGGGAGAATGGATCCATGTAGTAAAGTCCATGTAAAGTGCACAGGCTGTGCACAGGGGTGCATTTGTTATGCACAGGGGTGTGTGTGTGAAGGGGATCGGTCAACAAAAAGTGTCATGTGACTGAAAGGCCTACAATTTAGAGTTCAAAGTACATGGAATATCAACATAAATATCTGTTTCATTGTCATTTTCTGTTTGCATTTCACGCCATAAACATACGTTACATGTCCATTTATATATAGCGTGCGAGTGGAATATATACGGAGCCCGGGAAGGGACATGGTAAAAATATTTTTATCTCGTTAAAACGAGATAATATCTCATTAAAACGACATAATATCTCATTAAAATGAGATAATATCTCATTAAAACGAGATAATATCTCATTAAAACGACATAATATCTCATTAAAACGACATAATATCTCATTAAAACGAGATAATATCTCATTAAAACGACATAATATCTCATTAAAACGACATAATATCTCATTAAAACGAGATAATATCTCATTAAAACGAGATAATATCTCATTAAAACGAGATAATATCTCATTAAAACGAGTTAATATCTCATTAAAACGAGATAATATCTCATTAAAACGAGATAATATCTCATTAAAACGAGATAATATCTCATTAAAACGAGATAATATCTCATTAAAACGAGTTAATATCTCATTAAAACGAGATAATATCTCATTAAAACGAGATAATATCTCATTAAACAGTAAATAATATTCCATGTACAAATGTAAATTTTATGAAATTTATTCCCCAAAATAATTATTTGAACTCTATGTTTTTAAGACCTGTAAAAGAATGTGATATTTTAAAAATTGTCAATAATTTAAAGGGGGACAAAAGCCCTGGGTATGATGGAATTAGGATAGACATTATAAAAAAATGTATCGTTTTTATTGTATTGCCATTATGTACTTTATTTAATGAATCAATTGAAACTGGTATATTTCCAAATTGCTTGAAAATTGCAAAGGTTGTGCCCATGCACAAAGGGGATAAGAAAGATATATTGAATAATTACAGACCAATTTCTTTATTGAGTACATTTGCAAAAATATTTGAAAAACTCATTTACAATCAATTAATGGATTATCTTATTGAAAAAAATATTTTATACTCTAAACAATTTGGTTTTAGGCAAGGATATTCTACATATATAGCTTTAATGGATTTTGCTAATACTATGTCCCAGGCATTTGAAAATAAACATATATCAATTGGTTTGTTCCTAGACTTGTCCAAGGCATTCGATTGCATTAATCACAATATTTTAATACAGAAAATGGAAAAGTATGGCATTAGAGGAACTGCCTTGGATTGGTTTAAAAGTTATTTGTTTAATAGAGTGCAATATGTATCTTTTAATGGTATTTCATCTGACTATCATTATGTTAATATTGGAGTACCACAAGGATCCGTTTTGGGACCTTTGCTTTTTCTTTTATATGTAAATGACCTTCAATTTGTTAGTAAATTACTCCATATTATTACTTTTGCTGATGACACAAATTTATTCTTGTCTGGTAATAATGTTAATAATCTTTGTTTTATTTTTAATGAAGAACTCTGCTCTGTTAATTATTGGTTCCTTGCAAATAAGCTCAAACTAAACGTCGATAAGACATGTTGTATGCTTTTTAAACCCAAAAATAAAAATATTGTAGAAAATGATGTTAACATTTTTATAAATAATAGTAAAATTCCTGTTGTACATTCAACTAAATTTCTAGGTGTAATTATAGACGATAAATTGATATGGAAGAATCATATTGATGGAATATGCTCTAAAATAAGCAAAGCAATAGGTGTTATAAATAGGCTCAAACATATTTTACCTCTTAATATTCTAGTTCAGCTATATTATACAATGATTTTCCCGCATCTTACATACTGTAATATTATCTGGGGAAATTGTGCAATTAGTCATTTAAATAGAATTTTAATTCTTCAAAAGCGTGCAATAAGGATAATTACTAATTCCTCTCCATATTCACATACCCCTCCGTTATTTAAAAAACTTAAACTTTTGAAAATATGTGATATTTATAAATGTCAAAATGCTCGATTTATGTACTTATTTAGAAAAAATATGTTGCCTTCATTGTTTAATTTGTATTTTGCACAAAATAAAAGTATTAGGATATACCAAACTCGACAGTCGGATAATTATAATGTTCCCAATTTTAAATATGAATTCTCAAGAAGTACAATTAAATTTTCTGGACCCACCTTGTGGAACAGTCTCCCCGAATTCATTAAAACCTGTTCTTCCTTGTCAACTTTTTTACACAAATATAAAGAATTTTTGATTAATAACACGTAAACTCTGCCTTTTATTGATATGTAATACAATTTACACCCTTGTTTTGTTTGATGTTCGTTTTTGGGGGGATGTGTCTGTTTTCTAACTCTTAAGTACTTTATTTGTTGGGGAGAAGCCTTTGATAGGTCAATGGCCTTTGCTTCTCCCTCCACACTTTGAATTTTGTTATATTGTACATTTTGTTTGTATTTGTATTTATAATGTAATCATTTTGTAATTTTTGTATGTTTTTATTCAAATTTGTGGAAATAAATGAAACTTGAAAACTTGAAACTTGATAGTTTTATCATATTCCTCGGCACTTGTCAATTTTCTGCTGCCGATTAAAACAAACGAAACGAAAGACTTTGTAAGAAGTTTTTTGCATAATTTCTAGCCCGTCCCAATGTGACACTTGTGGCATTGTGAAAACTGTGTCCCATCTATTGATTTTTATGTTAATGTGTTGGTAGATCTGGACTACATCTACGTTAGATTTAGGTCCACTTATTATGTACAACTAACAGTTACAACGATACTCGTACAAGCTTGAAAGCTTTTACGGGTGAATAGGTTCCAATAGCTATTGTGTGTTATAGGGTTGGGGCTAGTGGCATTTAGGATCTAGGTCTAACTTCGACTATCATCTATTCTAGTATTTCTAGAACATATGACAGTAGGTCTACTACTACTAGTAGTCTCTAGACTAGAGGTCTAGTCTAGATCTAAGCAGTAACCTTTTATCAAAGAGATTTTGAGCAAAATAATTTGGCAGGATTGTTTCTTCACTAACTTATGTGTGAAAATTCCATTGATCCAATTGGTCATGCATGACTGAGTGAGAACACATTCAATGCAAAATTGTCACGTTTTAAGACTAAAGAGTAAGAGTCACATGGGTCATTTTAGGGAATTTGTGATACAGGATTTTGACAAATTTGGTTCCTGGTGATCTACATAATAAGTCTTGGTTAGACTAAAGTTAGGGACCTAGCCCTAACTTTAGGTATTTAGTTCTACCTCTTTGTGATCACAAGTTGTAATCGATTACAAATAAATGATCAGTGATCTATTACTTCAGCCAATTCACTTTACAGTCGTAATATAGGCCGCGCCCGTTCTACATGTACGTCATTTCATGGCCTACATTTATAGCACAGAGGTGGGGCCTGTTTAACAATTAGGTCTATAGACTAGGTCTACTAGTAATACTTGTTAAATAATTAAGCCCAACGCTATGGTATTTGCATACCATTCAAAATAGCCTCCAACAAACATTTCCAAAGCCAAGGTAGATATAATTCTTTTTTTGTATTGACTGGCAGCTAGGCCTATAGGCAATCAATGCAACATATTCGTGTAAAAAAAAAAAGGAGTGCAGTTCACTCAATCCTCACTCGTAGTTAAAACATGTTGATTCTTTTGATATATATACATATCAGCTTAATTGATACTTCTATACTATACAGCCAATATGCAGTTTAAAAATTGACAGTGTGTATATAGGTCTGTAGGAATCATTGACAGGAGCTTTAAATTTCTTGACACATCAGTGAAGAGTATTTTCCCCCAATCCCTATTCTGATTACCACAGATGTCCATTTCTACTAGCTGGTGAAGCATGACATGGATCTCATACATTTCTTGGAAAAGAGGGGAGTGGATGGTGCCATCCTTAAGGTCCTGGAAGAGGAAAAGGTAATATGTTAACAAATTTATGAAATATTCTGGTTCTGTACATGTATGTAGTGTATGTTTGTATGTTTGCTGGTTGTCTGTCTATCTCTGGATACAAACTTGTGAATGTGATACCACAAATAAATGTAGGACACATTTTCATGAAAATTCAAAGCTTGGTGCAGTAAGGAGAGCCCAGAACTGATTAGATTTTGAGATCATGAGGTTCAAGGCCAAAGGTCACAGCTCTAAATTATCATATTGAAATAACTTGGGAACACAATTTCTCAAAGATGATGCATTGGATTTTCTTTTAATTTTCTAAATAGATTTCCCTTGAAGATAATCTATTAAGATTTTGGGTTCATAAGGTCACAGGTCCACTCTAAATTTGGGAAAAGATTGAAACACGCTATCTTGAAGAAGAAGTATTGAATTGACTTCATACTTGATGGTGGCCTTTAACTTTAAGGAATGGGTGATCTGACTCTATTTTTGGAATCACGAGGTCAAACATCACAGGTCGAATATGGATATGTGTATATTTGTGTGTGAGGTGGAGGTATCATCTATCGGATTTTGCCGTTGGTCTATCAGACCCTCTAACTGTCGGACCATTTATAGCTATACCGTGCGTCCCAAAAAAAACTATACACTTTTGAAATGGCTGCCGAATAAAAAATATATGATTCTGGGGGAAAAGTTTTATATGTATGGAAAGCTCATAAACTTAACTTTCATATGACACCAACAAGTCCGAAAATAATTCATGCTTGGGTGAGCACTGCTCACTTTTGTAAAGGGTATGAAAAATAGGTTGCGCAGGAATTAGCCTTCCAATTTGTGAGAGGTAAATCCTTTGGAGCTTACGTAATTGAGGATGATATGACCAATTTATGATCAATTGTGATGAGTTTGGGTTTGCTGAGTGAAATTTGTGGTTTATGGGATTAACATTTTATGCATGAGTGAACAGGAATTGCATTTATTATTGTAGCATTGTAACTTTCCCTGGTAGACTCAGTGGTGTGTTCATGGGAGTCAGGACGGGGTGATGGTACATGGTGCAGGGGAGGTGAAATGTAGGGTAGGACTTTGTTGGGTAGATGGGATAAGGGTCAAGAGGACATGTATGCCCCTCCCCCCCCCCCCCCCCCCCCCTCTCGTTCTCTCTCTCTCTCTCTCTCTCTCTCTCTCTCTTCATGCTCTTCCTGGGTGTGCTTGTGCATATCTCGACAATTCATATTCGTTGGTCTCCACTCCAAAATATCCAGACCACCTTCCCTTATCCCGAATGCTAGCTACATTTCCTAAATTGGACTGGTTGCTATTATCCATTGACACCTGAAATCAATCACAATCTATCAGGCAATCAATCAATACCGTGAATTTGACGATCAACATTCAGCTATCAATCACTTAATCAACAATGTATCAGTCAATCGGTACATGTACATGTACCATCACCCCATCCTGACTCCCATGAACACACCACTGAGACTACCACGGAAAGTTACAATGCTACAATAAAAAATTGCAATTCCTGTTCACTCATGCATAAAAGTTTGGTTTAATAAACCATAAAATTCACTCAGCAAACCCAAACTGATCGCAGTTGATCATGAATTTATCATATCACCCTCAATTTTGTAAGCTCCAAAGGACTTACCTCTCACACATTGGAAGGCTAATTATTGCGCAACCTAATTGTCATACCCTTTACAAAAATGAGCAGTGCTCACCCAAGCATGAATTATTTTCGGACTTTTTGGTGTCATATGAAAGTTGAGTCCATAAGCTATCCATACATATAAACCTTTTCCCCCAGAATCATATATTTTTTTATTCGGCAGCCATTTCAAAAGTGTATAGTTTTCAAAGGATTTACCTCTCACAAATTGGAAGGCTAATTCTTGCGCAACCTAATTTTCATACCCTTTACAAAAGTGAGCAGTGCTCACCCAAGCATGAATTATTTTCGGACTTTTTGGTGTCATATGAAAGTTGAGTTTATGAGCTTTCCATACATATACAACTTTTCCCCCAGAATCATATATTTTTTATTCGGCAGCCATTTCAAAAGTGTATAGTTTTTTTGGGGACGCACGGTAGAGCTGTTACCGAATTAAAGTTCAAGGTCATAGGACAGGGGCAATTTCTTCCCATTTGATCTGGGCACACACTCTTGAAATCCCGTAGATCTTTTGTGAAGAATCTTTTTAATTTGTTTTGATGTATTGTCCATACAATTGTTGTTATCCATTTAGTATTCAAGAATTCATTACTTTCTGAAAAGTTCCTCTTTTTTTTTGTCCCAGCTGAATAAAGTTTGTGAGGGGACTATGAAAACAGGCATCTTCCCAGTGTGTGTGTCTGTCCATCCATGTGTGCTCAAAATATTTAAATTTGCTTCTTCTCTGTCATGTGTTGTCCAATTTTGATTCTGTTTGTTTATCGGATAGGGCTTGGTGGGGGCTTCAAATCTTCTACACAGAATTTTGACAATGCAAATTTATGCAAATCTATTCAAAATTAACATAAAAATGCTACATACTTCTCTATTAAAACCCAGATTTTTATTTTGTTTGTTTTATCTGATAGGGCTTGGTGCTGGG
Source organism: Echinarachnius parma (assembly GCA_037951105.1). NCBI lineage: Eukaryota > Metazoa > Echinodermata > Echinoidea > Clypeasteroida > Echinarachniidae > Echinarachnius > Echinarachnius parma. Next base: position 3,996 of record JBAMJV010011785.1, on the reverse strand, counting down.
GGCTTCCAAATTTCTACGCAGAATTTTGATATTCATTCATTTTCCAAATTGATTCAAATTGATTCAAAATAAACAAAAAATAATACTTATCCTCTACTTATTACAGCGGATTTTGATTCGGTTTGTTTTATCTGATAGGGCTGGGTAGCCTAGGAACTTATAATCTTCTACACAGAATTGTGAAATGCCTTAAGTTTGCAAATTTATTCCAAATAAACGAAAAATGATTCCTATTCCACAGATCTACACTTCTGGCGGGGACATATATTACGCATCATGTTTTTTTTTTTACTCATTCACTTGTTATTTTTCTCTTCTTCAGATTGATTGCAACTCCTTCTTGGAGATGGATGACGAGGACATGAAGGCATACCTGCCTGCATTTGGAGATCGTCTAGCTGCGAAGGCGTTTTGTAGGTTACATCAGAGTGATGCGAGAGCGGAAAAACCACAAACAAGTTTGCTAGAGAAGATAAAGAATAGATTAGGACATAAAAGAAAGTCATTAGATGGTGTCAAGTCTTCCAGCACAGGAAAGACAAATGCTGAAAAGAATGATAGAAAACTAGAGCTCGGATGGTTAGACTTCGACTTTCATAGCAGTCAGTATAGACAGATGAGGAGTCAGAATGGCGGGGGAACAAGAGAACTTAGAGTCCCGAAACATGAGAAGCAGGAAGACCTGCTTGCCACAGCCAAGAACTTATTTTTTCCCAATGGAAAATCAAAAAGAGGCAGATTAGAAGAATTTGAATGTGAAATACAGGACTTCCGAGGATGTAAAATGGGACAAAGTACAGTTGGAGAGTTATATGAAGATGCGAAGTCAAAAATTCTGAGGTTGTATATTTGCACGAAAAAGACAACAACAACTGGCTCTAGCTCTAATGCTAAAGGGAATAGAGAGAGAGAAGACCAACCGACAACAAGCTTTCAATCAGAGATTCCAAATAAAACTGACAGTGACAGTGATGACAGTGTTATCTGTTTTGGAAGATGCAGTGATGTAGACTCGGCTCATCTTGAAGAGACTTTGCCTTTAGTGCAGGAGATTGTAGTACTAGATGATGATGATACCTTTCCTAACTTTGGATTCTTAAGCAATGATTTAACATATTCAAACATTGTAGCTGAAGATGCACCCCCACAGGAAGCTGCACCCCCACAGGAAGCTGCACCCCTACCTGAAGCTGCACCCCTACCTGAAACTGCACCCCTACCTGAAGCTGCACCCCTACCTGAAGCTGCACTCCTACCTGAAGCTGCACCCCTACCTGAAGCTGCACCCCTACCTGAAGCTGCACCCCTACCTGAAGCTGCACCACTACCTGAAGCTGCACCCCTACCTGAAGCTGCACCCCTACCTGAAGCCAGACCTGAAACCCATGATGGAAAGTTGTGTGTCCGTTTTCATAGAATAAATCTACAGGCTGAAATGATCGCTCTCTTTAAGACACCTGAGATTATGGATGTGAATTTACATGTCACTTTTGTCGGTGAGGCTGGTGAGGATGTAAGTGGTCTATCAAGAGAGGCTTACAGTGCGTTTTGGAAGGCTTTCTTCAGTGGGTCCGCTGATGGAGAGGACTATAGAGTGCCATCACTCAACCCGGAGTATGGGTTGGAAGAGTGGCAAGCAATAGGAAGAATCTTATCAAAAGGTTTCAAAGATCACAATATTTTTCCATTGCAATTGGCTCCGGCTTTCGTTATCGCCACAATGTTTGGTGAGGAGGCTGCGTCAGAAGAGCTTATTGACTCATTCTTGATGTACCTTAGTCCCATTGAGAGGGAGGCTGAGAGCACCCACTTACAGAAGACAACCAGGAAATTCTAGAAGAGCTTCTAGATCGTGAGGGGAGCCATGTCATCCCCCAAAAAGAAAATATCCGCCCCTTGATAACACAGATTGCTCACAAATGCATAATACAAAAAAGCATGTATGCCCTCGAAGGTATGAAGAAAGTAATGCAGCGTCATTTGGCATTCCCTGATGTGCAGGCAATCAAAAAGCTGTACACTTCAATGAAACCAACACCCAAAAAGGTATGCAGTTTGTTTGAAGCTAACCCCCAAACAAGTGAGGAATCGAATTCATTGCGGTTTCTCAACCAGTTCATTCGTGCTCAAAATAATGAAGGTTTGGGCCGTCTGCTCAGATTTCTCACAGCCTCGTCTGTCATGAGTGTTGACAGAATCACTGTAGAGTTCACTAATATAACTGGATTAGCTCGCCGTCCAGTTGCGCATACATGTGGCCCGATGCTTCAGTTACCATCAACATATACTTCTTATCGCGATTTTAGATCAGAGTGGGAGGCAGTTTTGTCATGTGGCTACCTCGCTATGGACATTGTGTAAATTGGCAACATTGGCAATATTGGGTGGTTCCCCATCCCCTACCCTCTCCCCCCAAAAAAAAACAAACAACAACAACACACACAATACTTCTATTACGGTGTTGGTCATTTTGCTGACATCCTAGAAGTGTAGTTGCTTAATTAAAAATGTAATGGATAAATTGATGGTTTAAAATCATTTTCAAATTATGCATAAAAGTAGCTTGTCTTTTGTTTTCAGAAAACAATAGCATTTTTGGGAAACCTACTGTTAAAAAAATTCTCACAATCATTTTGTAATGATGGACATATCTTATTACCTGCTGAAAATTATATATAAATGCACTCCAAAACTTAGTAACCTCTTTTAACAAAAGGATGTTGCATCCTTTATTGAAAAAGTGTTGATCTTTTGCATTAAGGTTATATATCAGTTCTGCTTAAAGAGATGATCCAGATCATGAGTCAATAGTAATATATTCATGTGTTCATATGTGCTACAGTGCCAAAAATTGTGGGGAAAATGAAGGTGTACGTTTTTTGGGTGATTTCACTGTCTTTCTGCAATAAATCTTAACTTGAAAAAAGGGCGCGGGGAGGGAGGGGGGGGGGGGGGGAGAAACCACCTAAATACATGTATGCCAATAAATGTGTACACTTGTCAAAACTTGGACTGACAATATCTGTGTGACATTTAATACACTATGATAAAGTAGTAACAAGAACGCTTATGTTTTAGAGGATAAGGAACCAACTGTACTTATTCATATCTTAAAAGCTGAAAAGTATAGTGTTGGTAAACTGTACTGATTCTGTTATAAATCGTTAAATTTCAAGTACATTTTTCTTATTTGGACATCATGGACATTATTTCCAATATCAAAATAATTTGCTGCTATGTTACTACCCAAATATTGAAAAGGATGCCTTCGATCACCAAAATGTATACTTTCTTTAAAAAGGAACAACATTATTTCAAAGTTTATTTGATATTAATTTCTAATCGTGTAGAAAAAAAAATGAAAAAAAAAATCTTCGTTGTAAAATGTAGGTGCTAGTCATACCAGACGTGTGTTTGAAATTCATCAGGAGTCCAGATGAATTTGAATTCCTGTAATGTTTTGTTTGTATTATATTGTGATATATATCCACAACTAATGCATTTAAAATTTAACTCTTCCCAGCTTTTCTTTAACGTCCTAAGAGCTATCATGAACAAAAAACAAAAAAAGTGATACAATTTACTCCCTGATCCAGTTTGCCATTACCATCACTGCACACTACCTTATGTTCATGTTGAATTTTCATGTATTACGATGCCTATGTGTTTGTTTGAAGAAGGCTCTTGTTAAAAGGTGAGCAGCTCAAGTTTGATAAACTGTATTCCTTTGTGTTTGTTTGTTTTGGGGTTTGTTTCACCCGAGTGGTTTTCTTTGTTCAATTTACAGGTCACAGTCACATATTCTATGACCTACTTTAATGAGAAAGTTAAGTAAATATGGAAAAAAAAACTAGCAAATCAGGTTGTAAAGGTTCCACTTGTTTACAATGATACCCCAGATTACAACCTTCCTATCACATGATAAAGATATAAGGTGTTTCTGAATATAGCACATAGATATACCTAACTAGATAGTTAGGTATAGTTAGGTAAAGT
>JBAMJV010011784.1:0-27499 GCA_037951105.1 Echinarachnius parma | reverse complement strand
GGTATTGGCACATGAACAAAATGTGTATTTCCTGATTCCTGAGAAAATGAGCAAGTCATCACAGGCAAGTCATAAACCAGAGTTATAATAATAACTGTAAAAAGTGCACTCTGTTAAAGGGCAATGCAACTCAAGAAAAGAGTTTATATATCGTACTATTCCTGTTTATTATATATAACATTACTTCGACTCAGATTTCTGCTTTGGAAGAAAATGTGAAAACTCTATCGCCTTTACCGCTATTCACTGGAGCCGCCATTAGGTTTGTACGGAACTCGTGCATTAATGCACTTCAATAGCTCATATTCAAACCATTGTCTAAATAATTAGAGAGTAGAATTGCATATAGGTGCTATTGAAGTGCATTAATGCATGAGGTCCGTACAAACATAATAATGGCGGCCTCCATTGTTCGTGTAAATAGCGGTAAAGCCGATAGAGTTTTCACATTTTTCTTCCAAAGCAGAAATGTGGCATAAATCTGAGTCGGAGAAATGTTACATATCATAAACAGGAATATTAAAGTATTATAAACCCTTTTTTTTTATAGTTGCATTGCCCTTTAAGTTAGCACTGTTAGTATAGATTACCTTTAAAATGAAATATGTTGTAGGCCTTGGTCTGCACGTTCCCCCGATATCCATGGACACGTGTAATGATATGCGCGCGGTACGCATTGGTATATGGCAAGCCGTTTAAACTCTAGAAATGCCAGGTCTTCCTATGGCCATTATGCTCTCGGCCGCGCAGAGCGCCAATCGCCGTGAAAATGTGCACGCAAGTGCATAGAATACAATAATGTCTTGCCATAGACTCTACCTACGATGCATGCGTGCGGGTAATATCCAGGGATCGAAACACTGGGATAAATCCAGGGGCTGTCAAGTCTTTGCGAATGTGATGTGTGCGATGTTTTGGGGACCGAGATTTGGTGGTTATTTCAGCTCAGAACGGTGACTAAAACTTGTTCTCGCGCTGAATCAACCCAAGTGGGACCCAAGTACATAAGCTGAATTTTGATACCCTAAACGCGTATTTCAGCAGTGTAAAAAAGATACCCTATTTCCTGATTTTCGGTGATTTCGAGACCCTAAACACGTAACGTACGTAACGTGCCTGATCGTAAAAAACGACCCTTTTTACGTGATTTCTTGGTCACGCATGATACCCCCCCTTTATATGGAGACATACCCCCCCCCCCCCCCCGGGGTACGGAACCATGAGGCAATAAGCCAGTTCGTAATTAGACCAAGGAGCTTGGGTGACGCTGAGGGTGTAGTCCGATGTTCCATCAACTCAGATCAACGGGCATCAACGTACAGTTAAGTGTATGGTATCATGTCATATTTTACCGGATAAGTTTAGTTTGACAGCATAAAACAAACATTAAATGCATAAAATCAAAGTGGAAAAAATACGAGCAGCTGCATAAACTCATAAAGAACACATTTGTTGTAAAGTATATTCAAGAATTTACCGATTTTTCCCCATATCAACTTTCTTGTGAAAAATCCAGGTGAATCATTTACACGCAATAATGCTACAAGGCGGGCGATAAGCATACCGCCCATTCGTACAATGTACCGTTTAAAATATCTATCTATCTATCTATCTATCTATCTATCTATCTATCTATCTATCTATCTACTCTATCTATCTATCTATCTATCTATCTATCTATCTATCTATCTATCTATCTAATCTATATCTATCTATATAATTATATATCCAGCTATTGTATCTAAATCATACAGTATCTATATTATATAATTGAACGCATATGTTTTAGGACGCAATCGGAAGGAAAACAGACGGGATATAATATTTCTTTCTACATGTAGCGGTCTTCAAAACAAGAAAGTCGGTAATCATTATCAATTTATATACATTGTGGATCACATAAACGAAATTTTGTTTGCATTTGCTAATAAATGGAGAGAGAAATCAGTCGGCAAAAACTGTTTTTGCGTTGGATAGTGCAGCATTAAGCGGAATACGATAATTCGTGCGTGCTAATACGCGCGTGCTATATAGCCAGGTCGAGCAAGGCTCGGTGAAATTATTGATCAATAAATATCATTACACATGAATAACACATTCTATCAAACCGGTTCTTGTTCTATGAAATAGTACATATTATGCTATTAACCTTGGATGGGGTGAATACAAAAACGATGGGCTGATTTTGATCCTGATCCAGATTTAAAAAACGTAAACAAATAATTCGCATTCAATTGCACGTGTGGCTCCTTTGATTCTCGCGATCGATGGAATCTGGCCGTAGAGAGCAGTAATTACGCGCATGCGCAGATTGTAACTACGAACTGGCTTATTAATGTCGAGTCCGTAAGTGGTGGTAAGTGATTGTATTGTTTATGAATATTACACAACCCTTTCCAAACTGTTGGACATCTATTTAATAGCACATAACGGTACCCAAACATAATTATTATGTTGTGCTTTGTCTGGTGGTCATCCCCTTTAACATGATATAGGTAGGCAGTGACATAGATACGGGTGTCAGTATACACACTAAGAAATAAAGGTTCAAATGTGCAACCTCAAGGGTGCAAAACGCTGCTGCAATAGCAGCACCATTAAAGGTGCAATTTGGCACCCTAAAATGGGGTCTGCACCCTATGGGGTTCATAAATGCACCATTAGGGTGCCAATACCCCAATTTTGGGAGCAGAATTGTACCATTACGGCTGCTGCTATTGTAGCAGCACTTTGCACCCCAATTTAGGGTGAATAGTGTGTGTAGGTGAGGGGGCGCACTGGGACACTACGTCACGAGGCCAAGACCAGGGTCCTTCAAAATTGTTGAGGCCGAGAATTGGTAATGATAGTCGAGACCACTAAAATGTGGTCTCAAGACCAGCTACAAGATGTAAAGAGGGGGGGGGGGGGGGGGGGTTCAAACCCCCCAAAACAGTCATTTTTTGGTCAAAGGGGGGGGGGGGTGGGGGGGGTTGAATCCCCAACCCTCCCTCCCCTCTGGGTACGCCTACGTGCTGGAGTACCCAATATTTACTTTATTGAATAGTTTGTATATTTGCATTGTATACAAAAACTTAATATTATGATTTGAAATAAATAAAAGCTATTTGAAATATAATTTTGACCAAAATTCTTAAATTATAGTAAAATTTGAATCTGCTGGTCATTTGTTATATTAAAATTGTATATTTATTATGTCTATTACATTAAGAACGGAATATTGTAGTGTATTTATATTTTAAGATGTTATATCAGGACAATATTGGGCATATTAATATCTAATAAACACAAACTTAAAGGTGCACCTGTAAAGTGTCAGATAGTGCCCAAAATGACATTTGAGACTCAATCCTATACCCAAATCATTGTAAGATATGTGAAAGTTTCATTGAAAAAGAACACTGCTTTCCTGGTTAAAAAGCAAAAATTTGCGTCAGCTTTTACAACGAATTACTGTATGACGTTTATGAGGTTTACGACCGTTCATTAACGCTCTTGAGCTGAATGATAGGTATCGTCATACTAAACAATCTAACCCTATTTTATTCTTCTCTTACAAGCCAAACAACACGAAAAGAAGAAATGTGGAAGCTCAACTTAATTTTTGTGGAGTTAGACACTTTACAGGTGCACCTTTAAACACAACATAAGCTGAGGCTGAAACTGAAACACAGCCACACGATCAGTCACGTACAAACACGCACGCACACACACACACACACACACACATACACCCACAAACACACACCCACAAACACACACCCATACGCCCACGTAATTATATGCACACACATACACACCCACACGTAGGATTCAATTAGTACGGTTTCCGTTGAACCGATTTGGATCGAACAAATTTTGTTTTCCCTTCAAATATTTCATTACGATTTGTACATCGATATATTATATTATATCGATGGATTTGTATCACCTCACAAAAAAAAAACCATTTCTCAACGAAAAGTGCACTATCCCAAGTAAGATGTTACGAGATTTTGTGTTTATTACTGATTGAAATCAAAAGCTTTATTCTGTTAAGTAGATACATTTATATGTATAATAAGTACAAGTTCTCCTCAGAGTCGCAACACAAATACAGATAAAAGAGCAAAATATAACAAAACCCCGTGTGATATTTTCGACATAATTATAATATACATTTTTGTTTTTCTTTTGGAACTATTCATGAAAAATACAGGCAAGATTATAATATTTCTTTAAATGTATAATATACAATCATGGCGGTACGTGTTAAAAAAACCTCATAATTCACTAAATCGTACATTACATGAATATGACAAAAGTATGGTAATCTAAAGATATAATAATATTGTTAAAGGGATAGTACAGTTTTGTTTAAACTGAATTTTAGTAACCCAAACCTGCACCATAACACTGCAAACTACAAACAAATAGTTATAACTCCGCAGTTGTAGAACAAATTAAAACAACAGTTGTGTAAACTTTAAACAACTGGGGTTGTTGAATGTTTTCAACAACAGTTGGATGGTTCATATATTAAACAGCGGTTGTTGAAAATGTTCAACAAGTTGTTGAACATGTTTACACAGCGTTTTAACAGTGTATACCAAAAGCTGAACTACCCCTTTAATGTACATAATGTATAATTGTGTTTACTTGAGATGAATTGTCATCGTATAAACAAATCTTCAAGCTCTATTTAATAAGTCAATACAGGGAAGATCATGAATCACATAACATTTTAAATGATATCAACATATATATATGTAAGGATGAAAGACCATTGACTATTTTGAACTGTAATTTTGCCATTCCACGTAGTAAAATAAACGGTTCTTTTATAAAGCGCACATTAGGTTAATAGGGTCTCTATGCGCGTATACAGAAAGGAAACATATTATTAGAAGGGGACTGTAGGAATGCAGAGATAGATTTAGAGACAGGGAGGAAGAACGAAGGCTGACACAAGTGACAATGTGAACAAAAATAATTATTTCAAAATAAGTATGGTTTTAAATTGGTCCTTAACCTTTCAATGGTATCAACTTGTTTCATAACTCTTAGGAGGAGTATTCCACAATCTGACAATGCTGCTGCTGATAATGCAAATGACCGTGCCCCATAAAATCTCTTGTTAACTGCATGGAGTGTCCGCCTTTTACAAATCGTCAGGCCCACATTTTATTGGCCTCGGCCATCTAAACCAGTAGTCTCGGGCAACGATCAGTCTAATTGTTGACGACCCCCCCTCCCCCCCCCCCCCCCCCGCTTACACAAGTAAACCAGTGGTCTTGGTCTCAGTACGATTGGTCTCGATCTTGTTTTGGTAATTTACGACCGCCCCCCCAAAAAAACAAAAAACAAAACAAAAAACAAAACAAAACAACAATAAACAACAAACAAACACACAAACAAACACACACACAAAACGATATCCTGGCTACGGGCCTGCCCTATATACAATTTTCAGATGACAAACACGCACCGAAATCCATGGACATCATCGAAACCAACGATTTCCTGTATTAAACTTAGCCGTTTATATTATCCTCTAATATACCATTCAAGCATCATAGAATTTGAGCTGTTATATTTTGTAATGATAACTGACAAGTTTTAGTTACTATTAAAATTATATTTGACCAGAAATGTTATATCCCTTAAGTGGTCACTTCTAAGACCAACACTATTGCAAGAAAGAATTTATACTAATATACCGTAAACTTCCCCTTCAATGTATTCTTCGTCATGGAAACCTTCAAAGATTATCGATATAATACTCGTAATGAACCAAAAATCATAACAAAATCTTTGATTTTGATACATTGATGTAGATAATTTTTTTTTAACCGACAGTATAGTATTCCGTCTCTAATGAAAGAAAATGGTGTATGTAATTTGAAGAAAAAATTGTCAGCAAACACTATTAAATATGGCCATTAAATCACAAAGACATGCATTGAATATAACACAAGAGTACATTAAGTACATCGCTCTGTTTACTATAACACAGTGGCGTAGCGACGGGGGCAGAGGGGGGGGGGGGGGGGGGGGGGGCACGTGGCCCCAATAATTTGAAGAAAAAACAAAAACAAACATCATGGGACATTTTTTGAGGGAAAAAAAACAACTAAGAAATACATAAGGTGCCCTCCAATAATTATGCGTGCCCCCAAATCAGTTCGATCACGCTACGCCACTACTATAACATAATGTAACATAGATTTGTATTTACCTTCATGTATTGCCAGAGATAACTTGGTTTGTGTACCTCTACCGTGTCTACAGAACGTATGTGCGTTATATTTGCATCAGTGCTAATTCTTAGTTTAATTCTGAGCTATATTCTAAACAAATATGTGTATAAAATTCATATCGAAATTGCTTGCATTTAAGTGTGAAAGACAGTGATAAACACACACTAAAACAACATTGGAGGGTAAAAGGATTTTCAGTAGTAAAAGTTACTAAACACACATACAAATATGTGTGTATGTGTGTGTATGTTTGTGTGTTATATATGTGTATGTAATTATGTACGAACAACCCATAATGTTCACATGATCAAAGTTCTGGAGAAAAGATGAACAAATCAACGATGATTTTTTTTAATTTGTATATTGTTAGTTTTGGGTACCAATTCATGGCAAATCTTCTTTATTTGTGTAATTTTTTAAATTGTAATAGCATGAACATCACTCTTTTTTAAGTTGAGCTAAACATTATTTCGATGTATCCCAAACTTACATGCGAACAAGTTTTTCAATACATGTATACGTGTCATAATTTGCCTTCATACGAAGAACAAAATAAACGACGTGGCGAACTATGATTATTATCAATAATGGATGCTTATCTTTAAATGTCATTTTTATTCCTTGCTTATCTGTTTTGGTTCAATTTCCTTCGGGGCATTACTCTGTGGAGCTTCATTTCCTTGTTCAACGGGCGCTTGCGGGGCTTCAGGTTGACTCTTGACGGGGTTCTCTCCTCGCTTCTCTCGTTCCTGTCTTTTTTTAGAGGACAGTGACGAAATTTGAATCTTCTCCACCAATTCATTCAGCTGTCCATCCGAAAGCCCGACAGGATCAGTATTTAGGTTCGCGGCCACCGTGGCGAAACAACTGTATTCAAACGTGGACTTTTGATTCCTTCTGAATGCCTCCATCCGGTTCTTCAGATTTTCGCCCATGACCTCATTCGCCGGAAAGTCGTACGCGATCACGCCGACCATCTTTTGTTCTACAGAAAACAAAAAGGAAATGAAAGACCAAAAACGAAACTATTGGGCGTAGGGGTAAAAATAGGGGAACTCGGCCACGCTAGCAAGTGAAATCGGCCACATACTTTCGAACGTTCCGCTAGAATTATGGAACGTCAGTATTAAATATCAGGTGGAAATTGCGGTCCCGATCTTTCGCAGCCTGTTCGCATCAAATTTATGATTGCGTGAAGGTGGCCGAGTTCTCCGACCTACCCAAGTTCTTCCGCCTTTCCGGTTTAATATTGAGGTGAATTCGGCCACGTATTTCACAGGATAGCATTAACTATTTCATCGACTCATAAAATCGCAATACAGGTAAGTTATCATCATTCCATTTGCTCGCACAACAACTTCAACTGAATACCGTGACTAACAACCATGGCAATAGATTTGGCTTGATAAGAACAAAAGTAAGAGAGAAATACAGACTCAACGGTTCTAGCGGGTAGTTCAGTTTTGGTAGAGAGGGCGCTGCACAACGCAATTTGTTTGTGAGGTAATGAAAAACTGAGTGTCGAATTTGAAAGAACATGCAATTTTATGGCAAAATAAACTTTATTTGGTCAAAATCGGTTCAGAAATGGCTGAAATATCAATAAATATATCGGATCGTAATAAATTTGGGCCCCAAATTTAATGGATGATTACAATTTTATTTTTTTAAATGCTTACACTTTTTCAAAAATTGTCTAAAGCGGTTTTTAAATAGTTGTTGATGATCTCTCTATTTAATCATTATTTCAACAAAACATCACATGCATACTTTTGTATGAAAAATGGTTGAAACCAATGCCTTTTTAGAGAGCGCCCTCTTGTATTTTAATGGCTCTTTTAGAATGATAACAGGCTTTTTACTTAGTCGTTTGTAATTTTGTATACCTTTCGAGCATTGTGAAGTTATAACTATTAGTTTGTAATGTTACTGTGCAGGTTTCGGTAACTAAAGTTCAGCCTTACCAAAACTGTACTACCCCTTTAGCTGCATGACTGTGTACCTGAGGAGAATATTCGAGACTTCCCCAATGTCATACTGTTTTGGTCGGTGACGACTACGCTTATAGAGGAGGAAGTGTGCCTATACTTATTATGGTTAATTGTTTGATAAGGCCTCGGCAATGAATACTTGAACTTGAACATGGATGAGAATACAATATTTTCTTCGGTCAGGGGGCTGAATAATTTTGCCTAACATGACGAATAAGTTTCATCCCGTCTTCGCCATAAAGTTGGCACAAAATATCGTGATGATTTTGCCTCTTAAAGGGACATTTCCTCTTTTGCAAGCCAAATTTCAAAAGTTGTGAGGTTATTGTCTTATATGAAAGAAAATGTCATGTAACAGCATGTCTGAAAAAAATTAGGGCTTGAAATCTCTTTTTCGTGGAGTTATAGACCTAAAACTAATATACCGTCGTCCAACGTTTAAGTGTGCATTATACGCGTATTCACCCGGTGAGAAAGTTCGCACACGGATTCCGCGGAGTACCACATTGATATGCGTGACCCCTACGTGACCCGCGCTTGCTACGTGACCCGCACACAAATAACAACGGCATAAGCGAATACTAAACAAAATAACCAAACCTCGCTTAAACTGACTACATGTAATTATATATTTTTCATTTTTGAGATCTTTTTCCGTGTCGGCTTCACAATACCTTTACAAGAATAAGTACAATATTGTTGTAATATTATGCTAAATCAGTTAAACACCTTTATTGACCGATATATAGTTTGATGGAGGGACGCATTCGTTTTTCATTCGTAGAATCCAAATTACAGGGCTGTTCGATCTGATTTTTGTGTGTGTGTTACAATCACCCCCATCCGTCAACTGGAAACTGTTCAGACGTTTTGTAAAAGAGGGAATGTCCCTTTAAAATGCGAATATTAAATATTAAATGTTTGCCTGAATATTGGCATCATTGGCCTCCCCCACGTCACCCGCTTTGAACACCTATGCCATGAATGTGTCAATGTGTCAGTATTTTTACAGGGTTCATTGGTGAAAACAAATAATGTCATACCATAATTATAACAATGATATCCATAACATCATGGGTTAACCTGAAACGAAATGTTCAAAGGGATGATCTTACACAAAATGAATATAAATAAGTTTTTACTAGATGAATTAATTAATGAATTTAAAAGAATTAATGGATGAATGAAGGAAGGAAGGAATGGATGGATGAATTGATAAAGTAATGAATACATTAACGAATGAATACATAAGTTGATAGAAATGTAAATGAGCAAATATAAATGAACCGTGAATGAATAAATAAATGAAGAAAAAAACAAACCCTTAAGTCAATAATAAGTATAAATGCATAATTTACCAAACAAACACAGCAATCAAGGAAACTTACCCAGTTTACTCTTTACGTTCTTTAAATAATCATCATACAAGGAATTCGTGACGTCGGTGATGGAAAACCCTCTGTTGTTTATAGAATGGCAAAGCAGCATGAAGTGCTTTTGGGGCCTTTTCCGAAACTCCGTTGCGTTCATTTCCTTCACATTGTAAGGGAGCGGGACAAATGTGACTTCGCCAATCCTTCCCAACTCATACATTTTATTAAGCTCGTCTAAAAGACCCTTCACACTAGGTTTGTCACTGCCGCAGTACACATCGACATTCACAAGGGATTGCTGAGGGGGGAAAAGGAAGGAATGAGAACAATTCATAACATTTTCGAAAAGACAATTAATATAGTTGTTATGAAAACTACCAAAACAATTTTACATTAATTTCTATATCATCAATTGAAGGGATAGTAGTTGAGTTCTGGTATAAAAGAGAGTACAGTTTTGGTCAAACTGAAAATTAGTAACCAAAACCTGCACCATTACATTACAAAATAATAGTTATAACTCCACCATGCTTGAAAGGAATAAAAAATTTACAAATAACTATATAAGCAAAAAGCCTGTTATTATTAAAAAAGAGTCGTTACAACTCAACAGGGCCTTTTCTAAATACTCATCAGTTTCAACCATTTTAAATAAAATACTGTGTATGTGATGTTTTGTTGAAATAGTTAATAGATGGAGAGATAATCAACAACTAAATCTTTTAAATGAGGAAGCATTTAAAAAAATGTTAACGGCTGGTTCAAAATTATCGAATAATTGTGGGGCCCCACAATTATTACAAATAGTTATGTTTATGGATATTTTAGCCATTTCTGAACCGATTTTGATCAAATAAAGTACAAGCTGTCATTAAAATTGTATGCTCTTTCAAATTTGACGTACATTTTTTAGTCATCTCACAAAACATATTTTGTGTAGCGCCCTCTTTACCAAAACTGAATTATCCCTTTAATTATCCTATTTTAAAATTATAAGCATGTATTAATGCTATCTTTGTTTTATACCCTCAAATTATACATACATGTTTATATGGGGGCATGTACCCCCCACCCCCCCCCCCCCCCCCCCACCCCTGTGACGTATCTGTCCCCCTGCTATGCCTGTTTAGTTTCAAACATTAATGTTAGTTCTGAACACTTTTTAATAGAGACAACTTTGTCTATTCGTGTGTATTATTTGTCACTGCTGAACAACTTGAATTATTCTCTCACTCATATAATCATGCATATTGCTTACGAGAAGCTGGGGAACCCTTTATGAACTCTTTGGAAACTACAACATTTAGCAGAACCGTTACAAACGCGGGTGTCTGTAGTTGAGAGTTCAGTTGTTTAACAAGAAACGGATATTTTGATACCCAATTCTTATTTGTTCTAATTCAGATGTACTCTAACTTGAATATGACAGTGAAATACTATGTATATCGCTTCCAAAAAAATGGCGGGCCATGTATATATGTAGGGAATAAGTTAATAATATTGATAAGCAACATTTCCCTATTTTGTTTATCAAACCAGTAAATATACAAATTATACATACCGCATCGTCTGCTCCACATGATAAGCAAGCCATAATAGAGATATTTTATATATGTGCATCCAGCAATGTATATTCCAAATGCAATCAGGTAAACAACATGATATTCACGTTATGTTTAAAATTATGTTATCTTCTTCCACTTCCATATATATGCTTACACGATCAGAAACAAGATATATTACTATGTATCACCACGGATATAAGCTCCCGCTTGTTTACAGCATGAATCTACAATACACGATATATATATATCACGACTGTATTCGAGACCGTGTGCATAATTCACGCACTTTACAATTATTATATCCATGTAGTCCAAAGTATGTGTACATGGTGTAGGTGTTGTCGAATCTAGCACTATGTCAGACTCCATGCATGGCGCGGAGCGCATGCGCTTTGTATCCTCAGTCTCGCCCATTGGCGTAGCGCCAAGGAAGGGGGGATCGGGGGGGGGGGGGGGGGGGCATGAGCCTCCCCGATAATTTAGTTAAAACAATAACAGTTAAGTAATACACAGGGTGTACCCATCAATTATTCGCGTGGTCTTCAATCGTTTCGACCAGTCGCTACGCCACTGCAGCTTTCGCCATTCTCCTTATTATTGAAAAGGTATAGGCCTACTTATTACATTCTTTATCACTAATGAAAGAAATTGTATTTCTTTACTTTCAAAACTCAAAACTACAGTGTGGCAGTAAGATACGAACATCCACGCATTTACAAATCATAACTCAAACAATGGTATTGAAATCAAATACTGTACGTGACAAGGTTCATGATGAAAATTAACCCGTGTCACAGACTAGTCATGCGCTGTGCGATAATTACGTGGGAATCCCCATCAATTGTTATGATATCAAGCAAACTGGCTCTTTAGCCATTAGCTGTCGTTGAGTGGCAATAAACTATGAGCTATAGATATGTCATTCAATTTAATAGCCTATGACATCTGTATAATTGTCGTTTGTTGTTCAGTGCAGTATTATAGTATGATGGGCAAGGGAAAATAACAGATTCATGCAAGTTATTGAATTATTAGAGAGTGAAGACCCGTATAATTATTATGCAGTATAGGCTACATCAGTGATATAGTCAATTTTCATAACTTGCATGGGAAAGCATCTCCCGACAGGATCCAGATATACTAACTAATCATCCCACTGATATATAAATGATATAAGTTCAAAAATATAATGTCAACATATCTCTCAAACTGATACAATGACCATTTATATGATAATTATAACGTGTTTGTCTACTCATAATGTTTGATCTCATTCACGTTGTTTCTTTTGATGTGTTTATATCAAGGTTTATATGATAATATAACACACTATTGTGTGCTATAAACTGAACAGGCCTAGGAGACTTGATTCACTTCCCGAAAAGAGTTAGGGAAAACCCGGAGGACCTGCATACTATAATCGCTGATCTAAAATCCGTTCACTTCTGCACAAAGTTGGATAGACTTTTGACGTCGAAAATGACGGAGACGTGGTGTAGCTGTTGTCAGACTGATTGGGGGCATGGGGCATGACAAGTAGATGAAGCGGGGGGGGGGGGGGGGCACACTCTCTGTACTTTGCTTTATTTGATTTGATTAAGGTTTTCCCTTGAACCCTTTTTTTGTTTTTGCTAAATAAGTGGGTTTTTGAGCCCCCCCCCCCCCCCCCTCCCTCCCCCGTTTGTACGCCACTGTCGGGGAGTTGAACAAGAGTACAAATCTGTCCATATGTTTCTATCGAGATCATTGGCTGTCAAATGTTAAAGGGGCCCTGCAACCCAAATGCATGTTGACCTCTGTTCATCTGTATTAGTGTACACATTCAATATGTGTAAACGGTTTGACCCAAATATGTTTTGTATATTTTTAAACATTTTATCATTTATTTGTCTTCATGTTGCCAAGCCCCACCTCCTAAAAAAAACCTCCAGAGCAAATTCTATTGTTGACCTGCAGTGACATCATTTGTCAATCACTGGTCAGCTACCATGAGATTTACAAAAGATGAAAGTACAAAAAGAACATCCACACAAAAGCATGCCCTGCATTCCTCCATGCAATAGCTTAGACAGTGATTTTCTTCTGACATAGCAACAGCTATTGTAATTGAAGTTGTGTGAGTTGGTATTCTATTCAACCGTGTGATGCTATTGTGATTAGGCTAATCACAATAGCATGGTAGCTGACCAGTGATTGACAAATGATGTCACTGCAGGTCAACAATAGAATTTGCTCTGGAGGGTTTTTTAGGAGGTGGGGCTTAGCAACATGAAGACAAATAAATGATAAAATGTTTAAAAATATACAAAACATATTTGGGTCAAACCGTTTACAAATATTGAATGTGTACACTAATACAGATGAACAGAGGTCAACATGCATTTGGGTTGCAGGGCCCCTTTAACCATGTCAGAAACCAAGAGTGTATACTGGCCTGGGGCACATGCCCCCCCCCCCCCCAACACACACCCACGCGCACACACACATACGCATTTGTTGTGCCCCAGGTGCCCATCTTGCACCAATGCTTGCAGATGAAAAAAAAGGGAAAAGGACAAAAGGATCGGCTAAATCATGTAATTTTCATAATTGAAATGCAATCAACAAACGTATTTTCTTTTTATTGAAATGTACATGTAAATATAATTTGTTTCGGTCACCTAAACCGGTAAAGACCCTTTTCCCCGCGTGTCATGTGAAAACCTGTGCCCCTCATAAACATTTCCGGCCCCTCGATGTGCACCCCGACAGGAAAATCCTTGCTACGCCAATGATAGGAACACCTAACCTCATCACAATTGTATGCATATTGTCATAGTCATGTGATAGCATTGCCTTTCATCATGTGACAGTTACACGTTAGAACGGGATATAAAGAATAACAATACATTCCATCAATGAACAGTTTATAATGTATTTTGCCCACTCTTGTATGGCTACCAGTGGCGTAGCGTGGTCGGACTGATAGGGGGGGGGGGGGCACGCACTATTATTGGGGGGGGGGGGGGGGAGGGGCACACCTTATGTATTTCTTTTTTTTTCCAAAAAATGTCCCCTTATGTTTTCTATTGTTTTTTTCCAAATCATTGGGGGGAGGGGGGGGGGGGGCACGCGGCCCCCCGTGACCCCCGTCGCTACGCCACTGATGGCTACTGTATTTAAAATGTACAACAATTCAATGGAACAAGGATAAGATAATGATGGTACAACTCAATGTGTAATAATGAATGTAAACACCACCTAATACATTATTATTCATTCTTTTTCAAAATTTTATTGCGAACACGTACAAAAAATGGCAGCAAATAAGCTGAACTGCACGTGCTAAACATTACATTAAATCAAAACAACCAATATAAAATCTATAAAAACACGAAACATAATTGTGAAGTTTAAAATACATGTACTGTTCTATACATTATTTTGAAAACCACATATTAAATTCAAATTGTAAAAAGTGTGGACTAGTTATAAAGGGGGTTCAAACATATGTAAAATATGTAGATGATAAATTACATTTCTTACAACTGTCTAAATAGTCATTAATTAAGTTTCACTTATGTACAAAGAATATAATGTATAATGCTGAATATACCTTTGTTATGATAATTAATGTACTGCAATGAAATTTCTTTCAATAATATGTGTAGATATATAAAATGACAGTTATTGATTTGATTATATAATTAATAATTGCGATTATAAGATTTCAATGCATTATATATGATATTTTGAAATTCTCCTTATCTAATTAATCAATATAATGAAGTATAAATACAAATATATATAATCAATACGAATTTGAAATTATTATCAATACATGTTGGACACTTTTAGCCCGTGGTATTCAACAGTAAATACTATACTAACTTTAATTTTTACGTTTTCAAGTAATCATAATGCAATCATGTAAGTATTTTTGTAATTAAAATTATCTATAAGAAGTAAATATAACACATTAAGGAAATGAGGGTGTTTCATTTTTACAAAACTTTACGTAATGTCGTACTTTCCAAAACGTGTTACATATCGATTAGGATTCTAGGACTACTACCCCCTGGACAACCACCCCCCGGACGATTACCCCCGGACAACAACCCCCCCCCCCCCCAGGACAGGACAATTACCCCCCGGACAACTACCACCCGGACAATTACCTCCCTAGGACAATTACCCCCAAGACAATTACCCCCTAAGACAACTGCGGGCCGCGGAAAGGTTTTGAAAGTGTAGGGGGGAGGGGGGGGGGGGGCTGACCACAAAAATGGGTCGCACTTAGTATGTACTTAGAAATAGATAATGCACTTATAATAAGCTAGGTAGTTGTCTGACAATCCACATTTGTATTCACTGTTATACTTGTTGATTTGTTATCATTTTGTTAGCAACCACTGGAATTGGGTCGAAAGGCTTTTGGCCACAGTAATTTGTATTCAGTGAACTGTTTCCAAGCCCTGGCATTCCAGTGGTTGCAATTTCCTTACTTTGTTACACTTTTATTGTGTATTTGATTTGCCGAATAAAATAATAATAATATTGATAATGACATAACCAAAATCAAAATATGGAATGATCAATGTATCGTATTCCCATAAGCCTGTGTACAAAGTTGGACCAACAAACCGGCTTTTCACCAAGGATGAAAAAGTGGATGTAGCGCTTTTGGGAATTAAGCTGTTCATTATCATGTCTGGGGTGCATGCTTCCGATTAAAAAGACAAATATCAAAGAAGTGGCAAAACCAAGCTGTACGTAAAGCTGTTTGTAAAGTGGCAAAACCAAGCTGTACGTAAAGCTGTATGGTAAAACGAGCCCCCCCCCCCCCCCACATGAGCTTGCCAACGCTACACCACTCATGTAAAATATATACATATGTGTCGTAATTAGAATATGTGAAGTCAGTGAAGACAAACAAAATTACTAAAATTTTCCGCTGCGATCAAAAAAAGCAACAGCAACCCATCTGTTTCTCTGCAGGTAACTCTAAAGCTCTACAAAGAAATGTTGAAAGGTCCTTTTCTTGAGTTTTTGTTAGGATCATCCTGGCGTCCTTCTTCAGAGTTCCACAAAACAGAACAAGCGATGCACACTCAAAGACGATCTCCTGATGTTTACGAAGGGAAACCATTCGGGTGTCATAACGTGTGGCTTGGAGTTCTTTGTTATTAAAGTCGTGAGCGATGACCATGATCTTCTCCTGTCCTATACGAAAAAGGAAAAATAAATATTTTGATAAATTAAGTCGTGAGCATTTCCTAGCCATGACGAATTTACGGGCAATGGGTAATTTCTATAACACTTCGTTTCTCGATAGACTATTAAACAAATCTTATTGACTTGTATACTACCTCACCCAACACAAATTTACACTATTACAGCTAATAATAATACTTTAACATAAGTAGAGTAAATTATTGATGTTTTTATATTTTTTGTTTACCAAAAAAGTGATAATATTTTTATCATCAAGACATACCTAATTGTTTCTCTGCCATAGGCAAAAATTCGTCATAAAGGGCGTCCTCTACATTGGTCAACGACAAATGCCGGTTTTCAATGGAATGGCACAATACCATGACATCTACTCCTTCCAAAATCCTCTTATCTTTCAGTTGGTTAACATTGTATGGAAGTTGCCTGAAGTTCACATTGTTCACATTGGGTAGCCTGCTGAAATACGTGACGAGTCCTTCGACAGTGTCCTCTGCAAATGATGTATATATTGTGGCAGTAATATGCCTCTCCTGCACTAGCTTCGTCGTCTCCACTAGCTTCTTCCTCTCCTGGGTATGGAAAATGCGACATGGAGAAGCAACGTTGGAATAATAATTTATATTACAAAATGTTATAAGTATATATATCTATACTTCAAAAATGGCAAATATCAACAGAGTAAACATCTTAATGAGCATGAAAATTATTACAGAGGTTAGAGACACGTGCAATACACACTAAGAAATTGGGGTACAATTAGTAAAACATTAACAAGATATTTTTATGTTATTTTTATTTTTTCCCGAGAAATGAGCACAAATGCTTTTTATTCACTAACTCATTGCACTTCCTCAAATTATCCCGTAGACAGTTCAAACATCTGAACACTTCATTCGTAAATATCTTTTGAACGATTTTTCCGATTTGTTGTTGTATCTGCATGTTATTGTCAGTCTTATAGTTCTTTGAATGGTTTTGCTGTTGCTGATTGTGATGCCTATTTTTGTATCATTGCTTTCATGATCTCTTTAATATACGATCGATTATATAGTCTATATATTACGGTAAATAAATTATTGCTCGTCTGATTCGATAATATGGAACAGAACATAAAATATTATACTAATGAAGACTTTGCAAATGAAATTTCGAATTTTTCTGAACATGAATTGTTATCTATACTGAACTTGAATTGTAGAAGTTTAAGTAAGAACTTTGAATCCTTGTCTATGTATTTGAGTACTTTTACACATTCTTTCTCGATAATTGCACTTAGTGAAACCTGGTTGAATGATAAATCCTATTTAGATATGTTTCAGTTACCCAATTATACGTTTATAACTTTAAACAGACAGTGTAAACGTGGTGGTGGGGTAGCCTTTTATATACACGATTCCTTAACATTTGTAGAACGCAGTGATTTAAATATGTGTGAAGATTATTGTGAAGCTTTGTTTATTTAAATTAATAATAAAATAATAGGCAACTTTTATAGACCACCTGGTCGACCAGTTCATGATTTTTATGTGAAATACGAACAGCTATTATTAAAAATTCCAATTTCTTTCCAAATGTATATAATGGGAGATTTTAATATACATTTAATGATTTCTGATTCTGATGCAATAACGAGTGACTTTCTTCAATTACAATTATCTTTCTCACTCTCGCCACTTATATCCAGCCCCACCCGTGTAACTAGAAATACTAAGACTCTGATCGACCAAATTTTTACTAATGATTTTGATAACAATATTTGTTCTGGTGTATGTGTATGTGATATAAGTGATCATTTACCGATATTTGCAGTATTTAAAAATTGTCAGAGGAAACCTATCGATCAAGAATTCATTCGTCGTGATATTAATGAACGTAATATATGTCAGTTTGGTTATTTTTTGCAGAATTATAATTGGAATATAGATGACCAGGATCCTAATGAAATGTTTAATGATTTTTATAAAAAAAGTATGTACATGTACAATTTATGTTTCCCTGTGATTAAGACTAAGGTGAAATGTAAAAAAGTCAATAAACCTTGGTTCACAAGAGATATAAAACAAATATGTAAAAAGAAAGCTGCGCTTTATAAGAAATTTGTTAAAAATCCCTCTGAGTATAATGAGAAGAAATATAAAAAAAATCGTAATCATTGCACACAAATTATTCGTAAGAAGAAACAATTATTTTATTGTACAAGGTTTGATAATGTTTCAGGAAACTCTAAAGCACTGTGGAAAGAAATTAACTTGATTTTGAATAAGAATAACAACCATAAAATGACTGGCATGGGACAAATCGTAGTGAATGGAATGGAAATTAATAATGAACATGAAATAGCAAATGAGTTTAATAATTATTTTGTTAATATAGGCCTTAATCTTACTAATGCCTTAGTAAGTGATGACCCTGACAAATCATTTATATCGTATCTTTCTGATCCATGTCCAGATACTTTTTATTTACGTCCTATTATGGAAAAGGAAATTATATCAATAATTAAAAAATTAAAATGAACAATAAGTCCGGGATACGATGATATTAATATACAAGTAGTAAAGATGATTGCTCCGTTTATAAGTTAACCTTTGTCACAAATATTGAATAAATCATTTGAAACAGGAATTACTCCAGACTGTTTAAAAATAGCGAAAGTTGTACCTATATATAAATCCGGACAAAAAGACAATATAAGTAATTATCGACCAATATCTGTATTAACTGTTTTTTCGAAAATAATTGAAAAATGTATATATGTACGAATGTTTGAATGTATTACTACGCATAACTTATTGAATAAAGACCAATATGGATTTAGGGAAGGATTATCAACCACATTAGCTGTCACGGTAGTGGTTCAAAAAATAATAGATTCTTTAGAAAACAAACAGTCAGCAGTGGGGGTATTCTTAGATTTGTCTAAAGCATTCGACACCTTAGATCATTCTATTCTTTTGTATAAGTTGAGACATTATGGTTTCCGGGGAATATCAGAGAAGCTCATAGAAAATTATTTGATGAATCGCACTCAATATGTTGTAATTAATTCCCATAAATCAGAAATTAATACTATTAAATGCGGTATACCACAAGGTTCGATACTGGGTCCACTATTATTCATATTATATATTAATGACATTAAGTCGGCATCAAGTATTCTTAAGTTTATTCAATTTGCAGATGACACTAGTTTATTTTTTTCGCATAATGATGTATCGTATATTTTCTCGGCTTGGTACGAACAGTCACGTCACGTTCACGTTCACGTCACGTGAAGGTTCTGTACCTTTTGTGAAACAGGTCACCCAAATCTACGAAGTGTCACGTTCAGGTTCTGTACCTTTTGTGAAACAGGTCACCCAAATCTACGAAGTGTTGGGTTACGTGACCCAACAGTTTGTAGATATACTATATGCAATTCATGAAAGCTCACGTAAATTGGCGCTTGCGTAAAACAAATTAATGTAAATTGTCGTTGAGAAGAGACTAATTCTCGGTAAATTTAATCGTGAACGAACCCGTCTTATTGATCCTACCTATACTGTAAATACCGCTGCGTGTAGCAATTCAGCTGGAAATCAACATTAGCCAAAATCCACGCACGACACGTCTTTAGAAATACTCCAATAACAAGACAAATAATGCAAGTGGTATGGTTGTATATTACCTAAATGACAGAACTGCATATTATCGTCTCAGATTACTCTGAATTATGCACGTACATATTATAAACATAATGATTGAAAAGATTTGATAAGGGGGTATCGGCATTTTCGTCGACATTTTAAAATCTCTTTGTGTGTGTATGTCTAGTCTTAGTAACAAGCGTTTGCAATTTAAAAAATCTTGATTAAACGCTCACGTCACGATTTGGTTAACGCGACACTTCGAGTTTTACCGGCATGGAAAACGACAAATTGTTGGGTCACTTTACCCTACACTTCGTAGATTTGGGTGACCTGTTTCACAAAAGGTACAGAACCGTTCACGTGACGTGAACGTGAACGTGACGTGACTGTTCGTACCAAGCCTATTTTCTCTGTACTAAATCAAGAATTAGGTAACGTCCATACATGGATAAAATGTAATAAGCTTGTTCTCAACTTATCAAAATCTAACTATATTGTATTCAGTAACTCTAAAGGTATTGATTTGCAGAATGAATTTTTACGAATAGATACTTATGAGTTAGAGCGTGTTGACCACACAAAATTTCTTGGTATAAATATAGATGAGTCTTTAACGTGGACATATCATATAATCGAAATATGCAACAAGTTAGCTCGTATAGTAGGTATTATTTATAGATTGAAGGACACACTACCTGAAAATATTTTAATGAATATTTATAATACTTTATTTCTACCACATATTTCTTATGGTAATATTATTTGGGCAAATTGTGCCAAGGTATATAGCATCGCATCTATGTTTTGCAAAAAAAGGTTATTAGGACGATTACTCATTCACAGTTTATGTCACATTCCCCTCCACTATTTGCTAAATGTAATACTTTGACAGTGTACGATATTCATAACCTGCAAACATGTGTATTTATGTATAATGTAAGCAAACATTATTACCAACTCATTTTGTACAAGATTTCCCTTTAAATGCAAATATCCATTCATATTCTACTCGTAGTCATGACGATTTTCATATTCCTAAAGTTCGAACCTCCTTAGCGCAAAGCAATATGATTTATAATGGTCCTATTACATGGAATAAATTACATTGCAACTTAAAATCATGTAATTCATTGAACCAATTTAAGCGAAACATGAAAAAATACTTAATTTTGAATTATACACCGTAATATTTATTTAAACCTTTTCGAACAAAATGATCATACATTATGTAATATAATATTTTGTATAGGCATGTTTGTTGTTGATGTTGATGTTTTTTAGGGCTTCCTTTATTCTTATATATATTTATATTTCATATTATGTTTAGGTATCGGCATTTTATAAGTCAATGACTTCCTGCCACGATACCTTCCATACGCTAGATAAAAATACACTAATACTTATTTCCTTCTATGTCTTACTTATGTTATCTCTTCTAAATGTTATTTTGCTTATTTGTCATTTTAATGCAATGAGTATACTTTGTATATGTTGTTTTTTATCTGCATATGGACAAATAAATTGAAACTTGAAACTTGAAACTTGAAACTTGAAACTTGAAATTTGTAAAAAAACGAAACCTCTCCCGTGTGAATATGACAAGGTATGATAGAACCACTAGAGTTCCAAGTAAGATTTGAGGATTTGGTCAATGTTGGACAACGTTTCTAAGACCCCGTTTACAGTGCAGGGCCGGGCCGAGCCGCGGCTCGGCCCGGCCTTAATTGCGGTACTCGGCCCCCCAATTTTGTGCGTTTACAGTGGCGGTCTCGGCCCCGTCTCGGCCCGGCCGCCCTTTCAATATCTTGTCGTAGTGGCGCTCTGCATGTAAACAAACCATTATTTTGGTGGCGCGCTGGGGTCACAGAACAAAGGCGCGTTATTTGCAATGAATTGTTTTCCCAATTTGGTACCGCATTTGGCCCTGCGTGCGTTTACAGTGAGAAAAAGCGGGGCCGAGACGCGTCTCGGCCGCGGCCGAGACTACCTCCAGAGCAGGGCCAAATGCGCGGCCACTTTTGTCCCCGCATTTGGCCTTTTGAGCGTTTACAGTGAAAAAAAGGCCGGGCCGAGACGCGTCTCGGCCCGGCCTTTTTTCACTGTAAACGGGGTCTAAGACCCTTTAATTGAAGGGCGCAATTCTACACCCCAAGTTGGGGGTATTGGCACCCTTAGGGTCAAGGGCGTCGATTTCTTCTCATGGTTGGGGGGGGGGGATGATCAGGGGGTTTGACCTAATGACGATGCGGAGCATCGTCCACGAGCCGCGAAGCGGCGAGGCGATTTTTGTTGGCTATTTTGCTAAGAGGGGGGAGGGGGGGGGGGTTCGACCCAATGACGATGCGGAGCATCGTCCACGAGCCGCGTATATAGCGGCGAGGCGATTTTTTGTGTGGCTATTTTGCTAAGGGGGGGGGGGGGGTTGACCCGATGCGGAGCATCGTCCACGAGCCGCGTAGCGGCGAGGCGATTTTGGGGGGGCTATTTTGCTAAGGGGGGGGGGGGGGTTAGACCCAATGACGATATGGATACTGTGTGGGTCTGGACACAATGATGGCGTTTTTATATGCACATCACACTTTCACTTGGCAGCCCTCCCACGGTAGGAAGCTTTTGCATTTTGGGGCTTGAAATTGTGCAATCTGGAGCATACCTAAGGCATCAATTTCACGTTTTATAAACTTGTTTCTGAGTTATCGTGTTATAGATAAACACAATTAATGAAATCAAGTTTGCAGAAAACCAAAGGGCGGATCGCACTTCTTTTGCATATGGAGTAATGAGTAAGGACTTTCTAACATAAGACATACGATAGTAGCCTCTTCCACAATTAAGAAGTATACTATAGTATACTTCTTCTTTTTTTTTTTTTTACCCTCCCAAATATTGGGGGGGGGGGGGGGGGGATGATAATACAGGCCATCCCCCCACCTCAAATATTGGGGGGATATATCCCCCCCATCCCCCCCGTGATCGACGCCCCTGCTTAGGGTGCATTTGTGCACCCCATATGGTGCAGACCCTTACATATGATGATATCGTAGCAGCGTTTAGCACCCTTTGAAAACCAATCAACATATGCAACCATTCACAAAACAAAAAACACCACAAACTTGGATACGGGTAGTTTTCGAATGACTTTTGATAATTAGATCGCATTCAGTGACGCATGAAGTGATCATAGTGTATGATATATAATTTTAAACACAATTTCCCACGCTTTAATATAATACCAATATAATTTCGTTTATTTTGACTCACACTGTATAACATTAATGCAAGTCGTTACTAGAAACCTAAACGTTCGTTACTTACGTTTATTGCTGCGGTCTTGGATGTGGAAGCCATAATACATTGAAATAAGTTCTAGGTGACAATCTCAATGAACAGATTGTCTCATTTTTACCATGTTTACCTGTAGTTTATATCATTTGTACAAAGTTTTCGCTACCACACTATAGAGATCGCAAACCATGAAAACATGTATGCAAAACACTAGTTTCATTAAATTGTACAAATCCAATGATCCATTATATACTGTACTCGGCATATCGAAACGTGTGTCCATGCCATCTCAATTCGTGCGTGCGCCTTAGTGTTGTGTATTAGTTGGGTGCACATAGTATAGCCGAGTAGAATATATTTCACCGTGACCTGTATACACACTGTATCTATAGATGGTCTTTATGTTGATATTAACACGAACTTATTAAAGCAATTTATTCAGACTTTAGCTCTATTAATCAATGAGATAATATCGCACACCGTCACGTGCAATTTGTGTGATAACGTATGTGTCTATTCTTCAGGGCCGGTCATACTTACGGTAGGGGACGTAGTGATCCGTAGGGTAATTTAATGTGGGTCAGACGTGGTGTAAGTACGTTAAACTAGGTTAAACTAAGTTTAACAACGTGGAACTACGTTGAATTACGTTAAGGTACGGTGGTTGGCCACGGAAGGGTACGGATAAGTACGTTTAAGTACATTAAACTACGCTAGACTACGCTAAAGTGGGTACAGCTTGCTCACGGACAAGTACGGGAGTACGAGAGACTGCGGTAGCCACTACGCTGGACTACGCTAAAGAACGTCAAACTACGGTAAATAGCAACCCCGTACGGAGTATAACAGCCGGCCGGTGGTGTGGTACGGCCATTGTGCGCTTGTTTTTCAAACATAGCAGTTCTGTGAAATTTGTCTATTTTTTTGCTCAAACATGTCTGGATCAAGACTGTCGATGCTGGTTTTGTACACGGTAAAGTACGTTAGAGTACGCTATAGTACATTTAAGTACGTAACGAAGTACGTTAGACTAGCTAGACTTCGTTAGACTACGTTAAACTTCGGTTTAGTACGTTATTACTACGGATGCCTTTAACGTACCGCTCTTTTGAACATGTTCAAAAATTAAATCTAAGATCACGGTTCTCTCGAGTTAATACCAAATTAGCATCACGGACAACTACGGTACGATACGGATGCTAGTACGTTCAACTACCTTCAACTTCGTTCAACTACGATCAACAACGTTAGCCACCACTACGTTCAATTACGTCCACTACCGCAAGTATGACCGGCCCATTCAGGGCCGGTCACAGTTACGGTAGTGGACGTAGTGATCCGTAGGGTAACTTACCGTGGGTCAGACGTGGTGTGAGTACGTTAAACTAGGTTAAACTACGTTGAACTACGGTGATGAGACAAAGAGGGGTACGGATAAGTACGTTGAAGTACAATAAACTACGCTAGACTACGCTGATTTGGGTGCAGCTTACTCACGGACAGGTACGGAGTGGTACGTCTGATGACTACGCTTGAGTACAATATACTAAGGTAGCCACTACGCTCGACTACGCTAGACTACGCTAAAGAACGTCACTACGGTATATTTAGCAACTCCGCACGGAGTATGCAGCCAGCCCGCGGTGTGGTACGGCCATTGTGCGCAGTTATAATGTGAAATTTGTCTATTTTGTTTTGGCTGAATCATGCATGGACCAAGAGTGCTGATGCTGGTTTTGTGCACGGTAAAGTACGTTAGACTACACTCGTTTGAGTACGTTGCGAAGTACGTTAGACTTCAGTTTAGTACGTTAGCATCACGGATACCTTTAACGTACCGCTCTTTTGAACATGTTCAAAAATTAAATCGAAGATCACGCCCCCCCCCCCCGAGTTAATACCAAGTTAGCATCACGCAGGGGCGTCGATCCTGGGGGAGGGGGGGGGGGGCAGGGGGGCGGTGGCCCCCCCCCCCCCCAATGAAAATCGAGTGATATAATACCAAAGAGGGAAAGACACATTTATCAATAATTAATCTTCAAAATAGCCGTTTTTTAGTTTGAAAAGGACTATAAATCTCTTTTTTTTGTCGGGCGCTTCGCGCGCATACAGTTTCTCATATTGCAAGTTTCATTTGGGTTGTGGGAACTCACGTTTCGATATGTGTTGGGCAGTGTAATTTCTCAAACGCACATCTCAAACGGAGTTTATTAAACCCTCATCTGTAGATAGCACAACGTCACAGAACATGAAATAATCTGAAATATATCTTTCAGTAATTCGGTCCATATGCGCTGAACGCAAATCAAATTGGAATATCATGTCCCCCCACATTTGAAAGTAGAGGAGATTGTCCCCCTCCCTTTGTCATTATGTATGTTTGGTTCCATACTTATATATCATTCATACCACGTGAAATTTCTGTCTCACTCTCAGGTGTGCACCAAATCGCACAATTTCACGCCCCATAATACAAAAGCTCCCTACTGTGGGAGGGGGACACCCCCTCCCACACCCTCCCCCACTCGGTCGCTTCGCTTCCTCGCAATGTCTCCCCTCCACTTTTGAGAAGTTGTTGACGCCCTTGCTTAGTTTATAGACTATAGACCTAGACTATATCGATGGCTCTATAGTATACAGGATCACGTGGATCCATCTCATGCAAGGATCAATCTTTTCCTCGCTATGCCCTTTAAAAATACGTTAAGAGTAGGTTCACTATTTTATACAATTTTAACACCCATGATAGGAGTTGCAAATGTCTTAAATCTAAAAGCTTATTCATACACATCCACATTCTCATCATGCATAGTTCCACCTCTATTTTGATCATATTGTTCCACCCTCATTCCACCTTTCCTCTGATTACCTACCCATTTAGGCTTCCTTTTGTTCACTATCTCTTTTACACTCCCTGTCCCATTCATTTGTCTATGTTGCTTCCCTACACATCATCACCCACTGGGCTCCTCATCCTTTCCACTCTCCTTTGAACTCGCCTATCCTATTCATCCGATCCTGCAACACACTTCACTTCACTTTCTTTGTCCTAATCCTCTCGCTCCCATCCCCTACACTCATAATCCCCCCTATTGTTCCTCCCCTCTCAGTGCACAAGTGTGCACTCCCACACCTCATCAACTGTCTTTTGTTCACGTGTCTCTTTCCATTTCTTGATTTATTTCTTTGATCCTCCCTACCTCTATTCTTCCTAAGCCTCACACTCTCATCACATTTTCTTTGACTGCAGCCACTTAGGGACCCACCCATGCCTGTTTGACCTGATTGGTCAAGCAGTCCTGACACTCACCCACTCACAGTTGCTTTCATTGTTCTGTGTCTCCGCCTCCTTTCCTCTTTCCAGCCCCCCCTTCCACACATGTGTTTATGTTGGTATATATTCTGTGTTTTTTCTGTAGTAACTGTCATTTCTACCTTCAACTACGTTCGACTACCTTCAACTACGTTAGCCTCCACTACGTTCAACTACGTCCACTACCGTAAATGTGACCGGCCCTTTCTGCTATCTTTACGTCAGTACTTATTTCCTCTTCCTATTACTGAGCTATCGCTTCAGTACAGGTAGTATTACTTCCGTGGTCGGTATCAATTTATAATGTTTCGATTTATATAGCGCCTAATATGATTGATAATCATCTCTAAGCGATTTACAATATTATTATTTATTGTTAGTTATTTGTTATGTCTTCGATGTGGGATGTGGGATCTGGTAACTTTGTTGACATGTGCAAAAAGTGATGAGAGGTTGATACAATAAATACCTCACAAAAAGTTCCGCAATTCAAGTTTGAGCGTTCATATCTATCTTTTCCGTTCATGAATTTGGTATCATCATGAAGTGTGGCACCCAGAATTGTTCGCGTTCCCCAAAATTTGTCCAACCAGTACCACACTACGCCACTGCCTATTAACTATTAGTTACAATGCAAGGTCTGCATAATAATTCTTTATGTATTGTTTCAAAGATGAACGATGAATTTTGCGTGGAACCATAGTCCAGGAGCCTATTTTCAGAAGAGGCCTAGATTAGGAGCTCGTGCAACACCCACCTCATATTTAGTTTGTCACTTTAGGGTGTCTGAGGTTCGTCTCTAGACCATTTCTAGCCCTGATGTACAGTTGATTTCTGGTAGTAACACTATTATTTCTATCAATTAATTATGCAAATTTATGCAAATGATG
>JBAMJV010011783.1:0-20332 GCA_037951105.1 Echinarachnius parma | reverse complement strand
TTCACCAGCCACTCCAACAACATCTCTCACCATACCAAGGGCCACATCACATGCACCACCACCAATGTTGTATATCTTATCACGTGCAGAGTCTGTGGCATGCAGTACGTAGGCGAAACCAGGAACACCCTCAAGAGACGCTTTTACGGACACAGATCCACCATCCACACATCCAAACATGACGCCCCAGTCGGCAACCACTTCAACCTACCTAATCACTCCATTTCTGACATGATTCTACAGGGAATAGAATCTCTATAGTAACCGCCCGGACACACTCCGCTCCAGCAGAGAGAAGTATTGGATAAGGACGTCTCTGCACCATTAATCCCCGTGGTCTCAACATCCAAGAAGGCAGTGATTAACCTTTGCATCTCTCCCCTTCATCGTCTGCACCACCATTTGTTTGTTTTCACCCCCCATATCGATACTTTACTTTGTTCCACATACTATTCATATTCTCATTTCCCATTTTATTTTCCCCATATATTCATTTAGTTTCCTTTGAGATTACACTATATACACTGTCACCATTCATACACATAATCATGTTAGTTTATTAATATGTTATACTTTTGCATTTAATTTCTCTCTATAGGTACACTGTCCATAGACATGGGCTTATTCATATACATCCACATTCTCATCATGCATAGTTCCACCTCTATTTTTGATCATATTGTTCCACCTTCCCTCTGATCACCTACCTATTTAGGCTTCCTTTTGTTCACTATCTCTTTTACACTCCCTGTCCCATTCATTTGTCTAAGTTGCTTCCCTACATTGCTCCTTTGAACTCGCCTATCCTATTCATCCGATCCTGCAACTTCACTTTCTTTTTCCTAATCCTCTCCTCCCATCCCCTACACTCATAATCCCCTCTATGCACTCCCACACCTCATCAACTGTCTTTTGTTCACATGTCTCTTTCCATTTCTTGATTTATTTCTTTGATCCTCCCTACCTCTATTCTTCTCTAAGCCTTACACTCTCATCACTTTGTCTTTGACTGCAGCCACTTAAGGACCATCCCATGACTGTTTGACCTGACTGGTCAAGCAGTCCTGACACCCACCCACTCACAGTTGCTTTCATTGTTTTGTGTCTCCGCCTCCTTTCCTCTTTCCAGCCCCCCTTCCATACATGTGTTTATGTTGGTATATATTCTGTGTTTTTTCTGTAGTAACTGTCATTTGTGCCCTGACGAAGATTCTGCTAGGATCGAAAGCTAGGCTGTATACGACTCTCACAAAACATAAGCAATACCAAACAAAGAAATACATAAGAATTTGAGCTGTTAATGTCATGATTGGTTTATATGTGTTTAATTGCGATAAAATGATACGAAATCCATTCAAAATATCATGTATTAATATGTCACCCCTTAAATTTGATACAGGAGAAGGTTTGTGTGTGTGTGTGTGTGTGGGGGGGGGGGGGGGGGGGGGTGGCACAAGACCAACCCTGGCTCATTGATTTATGGACAAACATAATCATTATCGAGGATTACCCATACAATATGGACAAGATGTGTCTGAAGGTTTAATACATGACAAGTTTAAAAGAGAGTCCCTCACTATTCTTAAAAGAGTTACATTGTGAAGTTTGCAAGGGGATATTGTTGTTATTGAATTGCCCCAGAAATGGCTTCTGTCTTCTAGGACCTTCTAAGAACACAACCTAGGTGGACAACTTCGCGGATTAGCTGATGGAAGTCCACATAAAGCGGAAACTAAAACTAGTCACTGCAGCCTTCTCCACAGAGTTGAAGTATATGCTTCACCTCCACTCATCACTCAGTTTATCCAGCATGAATATAAGTCATGTCGTCGGTGGACAAAGAGCTGTAGCCAAGGTCACGATAGCAGTGGAAACCAAACCGTTCACAGCAACAACGCAATCCTTCATCAACTTATCAAATGGACAGTCTCCTGAACCTATACAACCTCACCAACATGAACAAAGTGTCAGAAGGCACTTTAATACAGGGTATTGTTCCAGTGAGCCGAAGAGGGCACGAATCATGAAGCTCAACAACTTCCACACACAAAACAAGAATCTCATGAAGAAAAAAGGAAAAGGGTTAATAGCAATAAAGCTACTGCACTTCTGCGTATAGTGGTGGACCTCTTGACATTGATGACTTCAAAGGAAAGCATGAGTGCAGCGATATATTCCTCCATCTCTGTTCAAGGAATCTGGCTGTATTTCACAACAGTGAAATATTTGAAATAATTGCCAAATGTTACGAAAATCTGTTGCTGACTTCCGAAACATGGAACTGCCTTCTTCAAGCAGAAACAGTTCTTGTGACACTCTTTGACACCTTTACATGATATTGCTGTTCCGGCTTGCTGTGTAGATGACACTATAACTGCTTTGTCATCATTCAGGGATCATCCGAACCCTGTACATGAAGGAATGTTTGGCTTGACAATGTGCACATTATCCTCGATGGCATAAGCAACACGTTTCAGGTGCAGGAGAAACGTCCTCTGTAGGAGGCAGTAGCTACATGTACAATAGTTGTACAACTCGGTGTTCAGTAACTCCTAAGCTCTCAATTTTCCGAGATTGGAATCTTTAAACTGGTCAGCGTCACATGGTGAGGTATCGTGCTTGAATGATACTGTCATCTGTTATTGCATCGGCCTGGTTTTTGCCAAATTTTGCACTGCCAGTATATTCAAATTCTAGGCTGCCCTCACTCCTCACCCACAGCTCTGAGAGATCGGTGAGATGTATAAAATTATGATGTTTATGATGTCAGTGACATTGGTATGAAAAATTATTCTGACGACTCCGTCATTTTGGACACTGCATGTATAGTGTTTTGAGTATGACCCTTGTATCAGCCTTCTGTTGCGTAGATTCAAGGGCTAGAACTTCCATAACATACCTCACTGAGAGAATAACACTTGTTTGTTCCTTCTTTAAATCCACCATCAAGGTACAGAAAGGTTTGGCCTAGAGAAGGTTCAAGTTGTCCATTCACCATTCACAGAGGAAGCTCAGAAGGAGTGTTTTGTTAGCTGATACCCTGAAACCTCAGGGAGCTGCTGTGCATTTGGATTTGGATAGGGAATACCTCTGTTCCTGCTCAGCAGACTTCAGACTGGTCCCACTGTATCAGTCACAACAAGTGTATGATCTAATTCAGCAAATGTTTGAACTCTATGTAATGACGTGCCATATGTCGCACATTGCATCAACCACAACTGCTGTTTTTCTTTTATCCTTGACCTTGACTACAACCTCTTTATCCCTGATGACACTATTCTGATCAGATTTATGGTGTGGGCTGGATAAATGGAGGTGCAGCATTATGCTTTTGTGTGGACACTTTTCAATGTCCGCTTCCTGTGCCATGTGGACTTCCAGCTGCTAGTACTTTTCAAATGTTGACGTTTCTGGCGGCTATACAATAAAATAACTGGGATGTTTAATAATGCATTATCAAAAAGTACACACATGAGGGTTTTTGTTAAGAACATATTTTCAATCGGGTGACGATATGACTACTTAAATTGAGAGTGCTAACGTAGGTAACGCTTAAAATTTATCACTGGGTTTAAATATCTCAAAAATCTCATGATTGCGAAAAAGTAATAGAATAAGTCCTGACATATGCAGCAACTTTCAATATTAAAATCAATTAATTTGTATCAATTCTTCATTTAAAGATTTGAACCGCTCCAAAAAGCGATAAGGGATTTTTTTTATGTGGTTAAAAATGACGTGTTTTATTTTTCATGAAGATAAAATATAAATGCAATGATCACAGATACTTATTTTTGGCCTAGTTCCATCACTGTTTTTATTGACACATAATATATGTTGGGAAAATAATGTTTTCCCACGCATTGTAAGGATTACGATTAATCATTCGTAGGAGGCAATTGAAAAAGCAATTATCATGATTTTAATCCCTACTTTTCATAAGTTCATGCTAGGCTAACGAACGATTTGTATGATTAAATATATATAAAAGGATCAAATATTACAATGGGTCGTTTCGCGCTGTGGCAGATGATACATTGTAACCGAAAGGGAGTGCACGTGTAATTTGTATTCAGTGGCGTAGCGACGGGGGGGGGGGGGGGGGGGCATGGGGGGCACGGGAAAAAACACTAGAAAACATAAGGGGACTTTTTTTGAAAAAACACAGAAATGCATAAGGTGTGCCCCCAATAATTGTACACCTAGGTTGTAGAAGGTCCTATGAACCAGTCTAGGGACCAACCTTTAACATGACGCCATATCCGTAAAGCTTTGTAAGCTTTACTGTGTATCTCTTTTAGGAACTAAATAACTGCCTTAATGTAAAACTTCAGACACATTTTTGTCCCAACTGGGTGGGTAGTCCTGGATTATTATTATATTTGGAGTATGTACATTGATGAATTGTTATGTATTGTGACCCAACCCCCACCCCCTTTCACACAAACACACATACACATACCTTCCCCTGTATTTGATTCAAGGGGTGACATATTAATACATGATATTCTGGATGGATTTCGTATCATTTTATAGCAATTAAACACATATAAACCAATCATGACACTAACAACTCATATTATTATGTATGTCATTGTTTTGTATTACTTATGCTTTGTATTTTTTGTATTAATTTACATAGTTGATGTCATTGTATAATGCACTTCATAGTAATTTCAAATGTTAATCATGTTTGTAAAGATCTTAATATAGCTTATTTGTCATTCTTAAGCATTCAGTTGCCTTTTTACAAAAGCGCTGTATACGAAATTTCACGTCCGTGTATGACACATCACGGTGTAACGACGTGTGACGCAATAATCGAAGATGCAATATGCTCAACTTGGTATCATACGATGCCCAGGCCTCCAAGGAAGACCTCCATGAAACAACAAGCTTGTATCACCATGCATTGTGACGTAATTGCGCAAATGTGTGACTGTGTCTTCAAGACCCCCAAGGCTGATACACACTATTTAGCTGCATTAGGGGTGTTTTTCTTAAAACCCGCCCTGTGGACTTCCAGTAGCTTATTAGCGGAGTAGGCCACATAGGTTGTGTTCCTAGAAGGTCCTAGAAACCACTTCTGGTGGCCAACCTTTTACAGCAGCCCATGTCTGAAAAACCCCTTTTGCCCCCTGGGTATACACAGACTCTATCCTATGCCTATTCTGAAGTCATTTGTCAAGCTCAAGGACAAGGCAAATTATTTTTTAGTATTATAATTGTTATTGTTATACTTAACTTGACTCAAATTAATGGCCAGGACAGAATTGCATCGTTTACTAATATTGTAGAAATAGCCTAGTCTACTACTAGACTAAATCATTAATCATTTGTTATACATATGTTTTACATACTATCGATCTACACAAATACTATATTGATAAGATGCTTGCATATTTATATTTATTTGTTATATACTTGATTGTATGTCATTGAACACTTATTGTATAAGTATTTTGTCCTTCTGTAAAGTATTAGTATGCAATTTTATTTTCAATTCTTTATTTTGTGTGTGTTTGTTTGGATCTTACTTTTATGACCGGAAATCAAATGTGCAACCATTGGTTATATTGTTGTATTCTTTAAAAAGAAGGTATTATTCCCATTAATAACTGTTTTTTACAAGACATCTCGCTATTTAGTCTTGACACATGTATTTGTGTAATATGTTACTTTATATAGTCACTGTCAATCAGTGTATAATCGTTTATTTGCCCTACTTACAGAGACTTCTGATGTGTTCTTGTCCAGTTTTGTTCGTGTTTTGTTTCATCTTCTCTCCTGTTTGTATCTTGATGTCATATGTTTTCTATCATACGCTCATATGATTTACTATATACTGTTTAATTAGGTGATACGTATAACGTATCACCTATTGTTATTACTCAGCGGGTGCTTCCACAATCGCACAATACGTCACGATCATCTCTGGCTTTGTTTATATAATGTGTGTCATGTTACAAGACTCGATCTCGATAAGATCTTGTTCATAACATATCAAACTATCATGCGACAACATTTGATAACGCTACCACAATCCATCGTCATTTCCCGTCGTCATTCCGATCTCTAAATATACCGCAATTGTGGAAGCAATTATAAATTGTTTTTTTTCTTTCGCAGTTTTTTGTGTGTCGTGTCTGTAAAATTTGGCTGGGGATATGATAATGAAACTTGGTGAATATTATAGACCTTGGTCCGAAATTGTGCACCTGGGTAATGATTATGACGTCACTACCCTGTGACGTCATAGAGACGCCATTTTGTGAAATATTTCAACAGCCGATATCTTTCTTACGTAATGGTATATTTTAACCAAATCTTGTATAATGGAAAGCTAAGGTCAAGGGCTATAAAAAAATGTCGCACCCAAGATCGTACAGACAACGACGGACGCGTACGCGCGCGTCAAAGGGTAAAAATCCTTGACAAATTCTCAAATCGACCCGCGAACCAATTTTCCATACGTTTCAGGTCATTTTCGAGCATTTCAAAATTTTGCGTAGCGTGCGCGTTTGCGCGCGCGCTTTTTCACGCGTAGCGCGCACGGAACGAAAAAGTCGCGTTTTTTTTTCTTGGAAACTGTTTCCAATACTTTCTATGATAAATTAAAACAGTTTCCAGATCTCCTCGACCAAAAATGATCGAATGCGAGGGCGTAAAACCTTAAAATCCGCGAGTGCTGCTATGCGCAAAATATGTACAAAATATGCCCTTTTTTAATTGATAATAATTTTTAAAATCCGTGGTCAATTTTGTTAAAAGTATTTTTCCTTGCAGACCAATGAGTTGTAGATATGACGTCATGCATCCTTATTGCCAACCAAACATCATTACGTAATCATATGACCATGAGAAGTGAACATTAGCAGTTTTCAACGATTTTATCATTTGCGATTATGTATATATCGTGTTTGGATTCCGATATCTCGGTCAATTCTGCTTGAATTTGTCCCAAGTTTTGATATCTTGTAGCTGGGATGATTTTGAACAATTACTAGCTCTTTCCGACCGGAAATGTGCCGATGCGCGCGTGTTACACATGAAATCCCCGCGTGCTGCCATATGTAAAATATGTGAAAATGTGGTAAAAACATGCCCTTTTCAATTGATCATAATTTTGAAAATCCATGTTCAGTGTTTTGGTTGTTATGTATTCGTGACAGAGTATGAGTTGTAGGTATGGTGTGATATTCAAATTTTGCCAATCGGACATCATGACGTCATCAAATTGCCATGAAAAGCGAAAATTAAATTTTGATTGATTTCATAAATTTTGTATTATGTTTGGAAGGTGTAGTTGTGTTTCTATTTCCTTCGATTCTGCTCGAATACGTCTACAATTTTGATATGTTGTAGCGGAGATCTGGAGGAAAAATAATATGTTCCTATTATTTTGCTCAAATAATGGCAACATTTGTTTTTCCTTTATTGCAATTTAGCATACAAATATTTCAAGATATTCCGAGTAAGCCGTTATATTTCTTTTGTTTCGTAACTTATGGTGTTTTTAATTAGATGTTTGAAAACAGTAATTGGTTCTCAAAACAGGGCACATCAAATTGGTGCATATAATGTGTTGCCAATTAACGTGACTAAGCCGCCCTCCCCAAAGTATGTGGCTTTGCCCCTATACTACGTCACAATTTTTTTATAAAACACCCATCTCTTCCAGTATTGGTCAAAATAAACACTCCAGCCTAGCGTTTGTCTGCAGT
Source organism: Echinarachnius parma (assembly GCA_037951105.1). Lineage (NCBI taxonomy): Eukaryota > Metazoa > Echinodermata > Echinoidea > Clypeasteroida > Echinarachniidae > Echinarachnius > Echinarachnius parma. The sequence continues at coordinate 12,608 of JBAMJV010011783.1, read as the reverse complement.
AATCCCTATTAGCGCTGCAATAATGGAGAAAGGTGATTTTGACTCGACCTGTATCAACGTAATTCGATCCCTACGAACTGAGTACCGCGATAACACGGCCCTCTCTTCCTACACACGAAGTGGGGATCAAGTATTGTGCCTGGAAAGTTTTTGTCTCTTCTCTGATCAACACGTTATTTTACAGGTAAGACAATATAATTTCTATCTTACATGGATAATTGAAGTTACATCGCATTTTATAATGTTAAGGTAGTCATGTTAAAGTTATATATTTATAATGAATGAGATGGAAACTAGTGGAATTATGAGGGAAGAGTTTGAGAGAGATTATACTAGTTATAGTCGTATAACTTGCTGAATATTGAGAATAATCTTTGTATTGTTTAGGTAATTATCTAAGTAATAATTATATACTGGTTGATTAATAATATCTGATGTAAAAGAGAGACACAAGTTGTGAATTAATACATGTATATTATAAGTGAGTATACTGTTGCATAAAGATTTAGCATGAGGTACTGCTGTGAACAGTGAAGATTAACTTTGAATGTTCGATGTGAACGGGACTTATAATTATTTTTCTGTGTGTTCTCCTATAGCCTACTTATGAATGTATTTGTGGAACCAGCCAAAGCATAAAGCCGTGTGTATGAAAAGGGTTTAGTTATACGAAACTAAAATTGAGATAAACAAACGTATATCTGCAGTCTGTCTCATTCACGAAATGGTTGACAAAGTGTAGTCTTATGGATCAGACCCATTTAGTATATCATTTTGTATTGTACATCGACGAAACGTACACAATGCATAGTTGACCTTAGAATAGTAATTCAAATTGTCTGGAATATAGAATAACTAGGAAGACTGGTAATTGTGTATGTGGAAGATGATGTATTTGCTTCTCTGAGAAACCTCCCAAAAGAATAACTTTGTACAATTGCATGGTTTAAAGGTACACTTGAGTATTGGTACTTCCCGAAATGCCCCATGACACAAAATTGGTTGGTTCTATTTCAATTAGATAGTTCCTTGAATTAAACATGTAAAATGAGAATCATTCCCTTTAAATAATTGTAAAATTTCATTTAAAAATATGTTATTTATATATCGTCTAGACAATCGATATCTTGATTTTTTTTTTAAATACTTAAAATGCATATACACTTCTTAAAAAAATAAATAAAAAGAGGTTTTTAAATAGTTGATACTATCTTTATCTAATCATTATTTTCACAAAACATCACATGCACAATTTTGCTTTCTTAGAAAGCACCCTCTTGAGTTGTAACAGCTATTTAAAAAAAATGATAACCGGGTCTTTACTTTGTTGTTTGTTATTTTCTATACATGTCAACCATGGTTGAGTTATAACTGTTAGGTTGTACTGTAATGGTGCAGGTTTTGATTAATAAAATTTAGTTTGACTAAAACTCAATTATCCCTTTAAGAATATTTTTGATAGTTTTTTTTCCCCTATCTATCATCCCCTTAGTACACCAGGGATTCAGGAATTGTTTATTTTAGTTCGGTCACTTCACAAACATGTTGTAGATTCGAGTAGCCATTTTGACGCTAGGATTTAAAGTGCCATTGTCAGTTTTGAGATTTAGTTTAGTAATTTGATATATTATACTTTAAGGTTAATATTATTTTATAAAGTTAATATACTTTTTTTTTTTAAATATGAAATACATTATTTGATACTTGATTATTATAAGGAGTTTTTGTGATAACTGTTTAATAATGTTTAATGTTTAATAATTCTTTATAAGCATGCATGATAGGTCTGATGGTGACAGGGTGTAGTCTTATCGTTCAGGCCCATGAAAGTATATTACTTTGTGTTATACATAAACTTCACTGTTAGTAAGTGCATCTTGATTGTGTGGTAAATGATATAGTTATTCAAAGTGTCTGGAACATATATAATCACTAAGACGACGGATACTTGTGATGATGATGATAGATAGTGGCGTACCCAGGATTTTTTCAAGGGGGGGGGGGGTTATTTCGTCAACCAAAATTGTCAAGGGGTGCCGGTTGAGGGGTTGTTAATGAAGAATTTTCCAGGGGTGGGCGTCGATGAAGATTTGTCGGGGGGGGGGGGGGGGGGGTGTCGGTGAAGATTGTTCGAGGGGGGTGTCAGTGAAGATTATTCGAGGGGAGGGGGAAGTCGGTGAAGGTCAAAGGTCATGCGTATCACCTTATTCGTCAAAATGACGAATAACATGTCTAGTTTGCATTGCTTTCACTTCATTTTAATGACGCCAATACTTACCTTATCTGTATTACTCTTTCGCTTTTATACTTTCAGATCCTGCTCTTTAGCATATTTTGTCGACTTTGAATGACCAAATGGCCTTTAATAAACTCAATGATGATGACCTTTTTGATTTATTTAGATCCTCGTCAACTGTGAACGAAGTAAATTATGATTCATTGACAAATTTTGATGAAAGTGTTGTGAATCATATTAATTCCTCTGCGGAAGAATTAGAACTTGATTTTAATTTTGTTGATCCAGCAAGCTATAATTTTTCTAAATATATAACTAATCATCAATTTCATGATATTGTTAAGGATTTTGAAAATGATACGTTTTCTTTACTACATGTGAATATAAGAAGTTTGAATAAGCACTTTGATGATTTAAAATTATTTTTGGATAACCCTACTGAAAATCCCTTTTCTGTAATTGGTCTTACAGAAACTTGGGTAAATCAAGATTTAAATCAACCATATTCTCTTTCTGATTATGATTTTGTGGTAAAAAATAGGCAAAATAAAATTGGTGGTGGTGTGGCCTTATACGTTCATACAAAATATAATTATATTGTTCGAGATGAAATTTCGCTTAGTAATGATTTTATAGAATCTCTTTTTATTGAAATAATTATTCCTAATAGTAAAAATATATTAATTGGCGTTATATATAGACCACCAAATTATAATGTGAAAGATTTGTTAACGCACTCATCGGATTTATTGCGCTGTCAAATATTTAATAATAAGGACTCCTTTATAATGGGAGACTTTAATATTAATTTATTGAAACGAGATCATGATCATAATAATGTGTCCCAGGATTTTCTTGAGATCCTCTTAAGTGCTTCTTTTTTACCTCTCATTTCTAAGCCAACTCGTGTTGTAAGCCCCTCTTCTACTTAAATTGATAATATTTTTTCTAATGTCATACCTCATCCTGAATCTTACGTTGTCCTTTCTGATATGGCAGATCATTATCCTATTATGACGTATTATACTTTATCACAATCTGTCAAAAGTGGTCCTCGTCCATTAAGACGTAAAGTTAATTGTGAGAATATAGCACGACTTGGTGCTAGCCTTAAAAATATAGATTGGTCTTGTGTTTATGATATTGATGAAGTAAATTGTTCATATGATATGTTTTGTGAAATTTTAAATGGTCAATTAGATATTTGTATGCCAATCCAAAGAGATAAGGGTACTAATTATAAACAAAATCCTAGACTACCTTGGATTTCCAAGTCTGTATTGCGATCGATAAATAGAAAGAATAACCTTTATTATAAATATAAGTTAGTTGGAACTGAACAATCTAAAATAAAATATACATCGTATAAAAATCCTCTGAATAAAATAATTCGTTTGGAAAAGAGAAAATATTTTGTGGATCGCTTAGAATTATATAAGCATGATATGCAAAATACGTGGAAAATTATTAAACAAGCAATGAATATAGTAAAAAATAAATGTGACATAACTAAAATTAATGTTGATAATCAGATTGTTGAAGATCCTAATGTTATACCTAATATTTTTAATAAATACTTTTCTTCTGTATTTAGCTAGAGATATTCCGCCGACTGATAAACACTTTGTTGATTGTTTAGGCCCCGCAAATCCAAATTCAATATTTTTTACTCCTATACATATATTTGAGATATTAGATATTGTTTCTAATTTAAATGATAAGAAAAGTTCTGGTTGTGATGGTATAAATAATTGTATTTTAAAAGGCATTATTCCTTACATAGTAGATCCATTAGTTCATATTTTTAAATGGTGAAGTCCCTGACACAATGAAAATAGCTAAAGTTATTCCCAAAAAGGGTGATATGTTGACTTGACATCAACATTGGAACAAACATCCAAGGCAAATCATCAACAACTTGCGTTTTGCTGATGACATTGCACTGATAGCTGAAAGTGAAAAGGACCTCCAAACTCTAGTTGACAAAGTCCAACAAAGCAGCTCAAAATTTGGACTGAAGATCAATATTGAAAAGACAGAAACGCAGATCATCAGCAAAGAGGTCAAACAACTAAACATCACCATAGGTGGAAAACAACTAGCACAAGTGGAAAAGTTTACATACCTAGTCGGAATAATGTGCCAAAATGGATCTACCACTGAGGACATTAAACACCGCATTGGAAAGGCTATGGGCGTAGTCCAAAGACTTCACAACATCTGGCGATCAACCAAAATTAGAAAAAGAACAAAGACAGAGCTTTACAAAGTGCTTGTCCTGTCGATATTACTTTACGGATCCGAAACCTGGACCCTAAAAAAGGAAGACGAGAGAAGACTCCTGACATTTGAGATGACATGCCTCAGGAAGATTCTTGGTGTTACAATTTCTTTACAATTTCTGTATTACCTTCTATTTCTAAGATACTAGAACAAATTATATGCATTCGATTAGTTTCCTTTTAAAAAAATTAAAATATTCTTTCGAACTTTCAGTTTGGTTTTAGAGAAAAGTATAGTACTACCCATGCTTTATTATCTTTTATTGAGAAAGTAGCACATGCTATTCACAAATCTTCCCACATGGTGGGTATTTTTCTGGATTTCTCCAAGGCCTTCGACACAGTTAACCATGATATTTTACTTTATAAACTTTCCCCTTACGGTGTGCGTGGTAAGGCCTTGGAGTGGTTCAGGAACTACCTTTCAAATAGACAGCAATATGTATTTGTAAATAATCATAGTTCAGAGTTACGTAATATATCTTGTGGCGTCCCACAAGAAAGCATTTTAGGTCCACTCTTATTTATTTTATATATTAATGATTTTAGTAGGTCATCTGATGTTTTATCGTTTGTTCTTTTTGCCGATGACACTAACTTCACACACTCTTGCAGAAACAATCAATGTTGAATTAGTTAAGGTATTAAAGTGGATTAGAGCGAATAAATTATCATTAAATTTGCAGAAAACTAAATATATGCTTTTTAGTAAGTCTATACATTCATTACCCATAGATATTGCTTTTGAAGATTTTGTATTGGAAAATGTTTCTAACATTACATTTTTAGGGGTTACTGTAGATAATCAACTTTCATGGAAATTTCATATAAATAATATTTGTAAAGTTATTTCTCGCAATATTGGTATTATTAATAGATTAAAATTTCACCTCCCCTTAGCATCCTTACTTATGTTGTATTCATCTTTGATATTACCATACTTAAATTATGGTATTTTGACTTGGGGTAACACCCACGTTACGTTATTAGATAAATTGTTATTATTGCAAAAGAAAGCACTGCGTATTATTTTTAATATGGCCCCACGCTCTCACACAGACTCGCTATTTTTAGATAATAATATATTAAAAATTAAGGACTTATATTTATTTCAACTCGGTCAGTTTATGTATAATTATAATAACAATACTTTACCCGCAATTTTTGATGAAATGTTTTTTAAAAGTTCATAAGTACACAACACGACATTCGGGAGAATTCCATAGCTCAAAATACATTTATTTATACTGGTCCCAAATTTTGGAATACTCTCAGTGATTATATTAAAAATGAAACTTCATTTAATTTGTTTAAGAAAAGGATTAAATTATTATTATTACAATCTTATAAAACTCCTAGTTAGTCAATAAAAGGTCATCATTTATATGCTTGTGTTATTGTTCACTACAAAATTGCCTTCCATATTCTTTGATTTATTTGTATTGAGCGCTCTTATATCACTTACACTTGTATGCGTGAACAGTTCTGTCTATCCATATGCAACCATCCTTCTCTTCATGTTACCTCCATGCATGTTACTTTCACATCTTTTCATTCACTCTTAATCTTATGTATTTGGCATCCTGTGCTATCTTGTGCTATGCACGTTGTGTTGTGTTGTGTCGTATTGTTTTGTTCTGCTCGTCGAAGTCTCTGTCGGCCCACATCTTTATTTGTTTTTAGTAATCTTTACTGGAAGCAATTTTCAACTCAAATGTACAATTTATTGTTAATTACAGACAAAATTCGTTTTAAAGTATAATTTGATTTGATTATGAATTATGATTTAATTGCTTTATTATTACCCGAGGAGTCCACAATCTACAACCATTGCTTTTTAGTGGATCCCTCCATTTCCAAATATATTATTTACCATAATATGATTCTAGTTTTCATTGTACAGCTATTTCAATTTATTTCACACATGTAAACCTTGTATTTTTTGTACAATGCTATGTATTTGAATTTTTTTTGGAAATTAAATAAACTAAACTGAAACTGAAACTGAAACTAGTCCTCGGGACTAGGAGAACTAGAATACTTGTTATAGTACTCTATTAAACCCTGTCAAGGTCGCAAGACGGGGATAAGGCCTATCTAAACTAGTTAGATCTAATAGTAATATAGAGCCTAGTTACGTTACTTTTAGCATATCCCTGCCCTGCCCAGGCTAGGTAATAAACCTAGTATTACTGTTGTAAGCTAAGTCTAGACTAAGTCTAAGTTCGAGTAAGATATAACTGGTCTAAGTCTATCAATTTAGTTAGCATAAGTTTGTGCTAGCCCCCGGGCCCGGCATGCTAGCTGGGTGTAAGGTTTAGTCTAAGGCAAGCCTAAAGGCTAAGAGTAGACTTGACTTAGTCTTAGACTAGTGTAGGCAAATTAATTGCTGCCATAAAGCAAACATTTGGGCGCTAATGCAGTTTTGCACACCTTTATTTTTCTTCTTTTTTTTAATCACTTTATTTGTCTTGAAACTCAACTAATTAGCTCATATTACTCACTGCATTTTGTCCTTATCCTTCGATGGTCTGTGGTAATATTTTGATCAACATTTAAGCCATTTGCGGGCGACCTTTTAATCGATGGTTCACGAGACTTCGCGGGGACTTCACGAGCAGCTAGCTATTGCCGTTAGCTTACGGTGACTTGAACGTGGAGAGAGTACCGTACTCCTGCCGTACCGGTTACATCCATAAATGAAGCGATGTATAGTGGCTCTAAATATTGAAATAACAAAATTACGATCATATGGCCATCCGCTTGATCAATTGATTACGTTTAAGATTTATAGCCACCATACTTACGGACGTACCCGGTACGGCGCACCATCGATTAAAAGGTCGCCAAATGGCTTAAATGTTGATCAAAATATTACCACAGACCATCGAATGATAAGGACAAAATGCAGTGAGTAATACGAGCTAATTTAGTTGAGTTTCAAGACAAATAAAGTGATGCAAACAAAAGAATAAAAATAAAGGTGCGAAATAGTGCATTAGCGCCAACATTTGTCTCTGTTTTATTCCACTTGCACTGCACACTGACTGAGCGGCTAAAAAAAATACGATTACGGTCTAGACATAGCTAAACTACTGACTAGTTCTACTAAGTACTAGCTACTACTAGTAACTAGATTAGTTTATTCCTGACTAGCTAGGCCTATACCATAATACTGCCTTTACTGGCCAGGCGAAGCCAGGTAAGCACGGTCGGTCGATCACATTCAATAAATAAATTTTACAAATATTCATGCAGCATGATATCAGTATATATAAGATATAGCTAGATATAGACTAGACTTAGTAGTTAGTATAAGCCTTTTTGCAACCTCCCGGTGTAAATTCCGACTGGAATATTTCGGAGGGTAATTGTGACCAAGAACGTAAAGTCCCACTCCCAGTCCTACCAACTGTACCAAGTCAAGTAGCTATAGCTCCGAACTTGTTGTCTTGTAAAATATTTGATTACTATAAATAATTAATTGATTGGTTGACTGATTGGTAATTGATTGATTGATGGTTGATTTATTGATTGTTATATTTAATTATTGATTGATAGATTGACCCGACTCATTTACCATAATTATACATTAGTTAATTCGATCATTGTTTTATTAACTCACTCTACCGTAGATAAATATCACTGATCATTAGCACTCACTCACTTTCACATGCTGCACAACAACGCCTTTAACGGCCACGCGCAGCCTAAGAACGCCGCAACTTATGGCGTAATGCGTAGTGATTGTCCGCTGCGTATAGCACTGTTCAGCTGCAAAATCAACATTGGTCAAAATTCGCGCATGACACTCGTGACACGTCTTTAGAATTATTCTAATAACAAGAGAAATAATGCAAATGGTATGATTTTACATTTACTAAATGACAGAACTGCATATTATCGTCTCAGATACCCTGATTATGAACAGCAGTATCATAAACATGATGATTGAAAGGATTTGAAAAAGGGTATCGGCATTTTCGTCGGCATTTTTAACCCTTTTTGTTATTTGTCGCTGGTGTTAGGGCGGTGTTTAGATATCGATAGCACTATCGGTATCGGTTCTCCCAAACCGAACAGCTACTTTTTAGCTCGACTAATCAGCTCTTGGAGTAACACCAAGCTAACACAGCCCAACACCGAACTTGAAATCACTCATTATATCAACCAACTCATCACTTTTTGCACATGTCAACACAGTTTCTAGATCCCTTTAACGTTTATGTGAATAACCCCCGATTAACCCCCCCCCCCCAAAAAAAAAACAAACAAACAAACAAACAAACAAACAAACAAACAAACAAACACCTCATGTTTACGCCACCTTTCCGCATTCGTCGCTTTGTAATTTTTTTTTTCAACTGGTCACCGTTGATCGAACACAGTGTAGCAATCATTCATAAAAATGACCAGGTATATAAATGGCACATCATTCACGATGTTGAACTCGCAAGAAGTTGCATCAGATCGAAATCGAAATCCACCGTGTTTTTTCAGCAATGCATAGGATTTATAAATACAAGTTATTAAGTAAAAGTCGGGCCTAAACATTTATTCTTATTAATCGCATATATTTATGAATATTTCCGCTGTTTCTGATCCGTTTTGATCAAATTTTGTATTCTCGTCTTTTAAATGTGTGCCTTTTTTCAAATATAACACATGAGTTGTGATTACCTTTAACAAAACAAGGATTTACAGCGCCTAAAATCAGAACTGTACTATCTATGTAATATTTGTTTCATTTACACTTGGCCAAAAATAAGCATGTCTTCGTTTCTTGATCAAGTACTCTGAGTGCGTAAACTATTCGGGAACCATGCGAAACCATTCCGAAACTGTGCGGAATCTTGTCGGAAACTGTGGCGAACCTTGTCGTGAACCATGCGGGCCACAATGCCGATGATGCCGCCTTGTCATGACTCGTTTCGGCATAGTTTCGGTATTGTTTCGGCACTGTTCCCGATAAACTTTGTCGTGAACAAGACGGAAGAAAATTTTGAACATTTTGAAAATTTCGTTCCGCCTTTCCGCTTCCTCCCGAATGGTTTCGGTCAAGTGTCACGCATCCTTCAATCAAGGTACTGATGGATAATTTGTTTTTTCAATATGAAAACGAAAAAACGAAAATGAAAATTTGACGAGAACCATTTTTTGGGGGGTTTTACAAAATAGAAAAAACGACCAGAATCCAATATCCATTTAGCAAATAGAAAAATGAAATATTGAAAAACGCATAATGGCGAGTATTTTGCGTTTCAGAATCCAGAATCCCGAAATCCGTCTTAAAGGATCTAGTAACTTTGTTGAGATGTGCAAAACTGATGAATGGTTGATGCAATGTATACTGTTGTTATCTCATATGTCCTCATGGTATTGTGTGAAAATTTCAGGTCAAATGGATAATGTATGGCCAAGTAATGAGCAAAAATGCAAAGGTGATATTGGGTGGATATTCACCAACTCACTGCATTCACTTTGTACAGGGATGAAAATCTCGCCCGGAGATTTTCTTATCTAAATACTTCAATCATAACATATCTTTGTAATGAAAGGGAAATTTGAAAAACCGAAAGCTGTCCCATGATTTTATTGTTAATACGAATACAACAAGGTATAAAGGAACCGCTAGAATTACAATTTTTATTTTGAGGATTTGGACAATGTTACTAAGTCCCTTTAAATTGAAGCCCGTTCATTTTTCTATTAGAAAACAGCAAAAAAAGAATGAAAATTGAACCAAAATCCCATTTGTTTTGCGATTTTCAAAATGGAAAAAACGACCAATATCCAATATCCATTTGCGAATAGAAAACCGAAACATTGAAATACGAGTAATGGCGAGTTGTTTCGCATTTCAGAATTCAGAAACCCGAAATGCGGTCATGCGTTTATTTGCCACGCGATCTGCAGTGCACTTAGTCTAGTTTCTAGACTGTTTGTAAATCTTTGCCCCATTATATCGCGTAACCCCGACTAAGAATGCTTGGTGAATCTGATATTACCTCCTTGGATGGCTAGGGGTAGCCAAAGGGGGGAGGGTGAGGGGGTTGGTGAGGGTGGGGTTTGGGGTGTTACTTAATTATGAACAACAGGGGCCGCGGAATGGTTTGGGAAAGTGTGTTATGTATTTCATTATGTTATGCTTATGTATTTCTTTGTTTAAGCCCCAAAAGTGGGGGGGGGGGGGGCTGCAGCCCCGCGGCCCCTGGAACAGGAGAATGGGACTAGTGTTGGGAGGAGAAAAGGGGATGGGCGATAGGGCATAATAAGTGGCTAGGGGGTAAAGTCAAGGGGGTAGTGCATACGGGTAGCCTTATATAAAAAAAGTATATATTATTTATTTCGTTTTACAGTTTAAATTAAACATAAACAGAGAATCGGACTATTGTCGGGAGGGGAGAAGGAGGGCATAATAATGTTATATGGATGTCTAGGGGTAGCCAAGGGCCGGGGGGGGGGGGGGGGCTTGGGATAAAGGTATACAACTTGGAGACCCCCTCAGAGCATGATTTACACCTGGGGACCCTTCCCATCTCTTTGAAGTCCCCTCTGAGCATATTCGAACCATGGGCATGTATATCCCAAGCATGGGGCTCCCTCCCATCTCTTTTGCAGACCCCTATGAGCATAAATGAAACCTAGGGGCTATGCCCCGTGTGCAATTCTTTCCTAGCCCCCTATGAGCATACTCGAAGAATGAGGTGCCCATCCAGACATGAATGAAGTCTAGGGGCACCGCCCATCTCCTAATATCGCCTACTTTAACCCCCACCCCCCCCCCCCCCGGCTATACCACTAGCTATCCAAACAACATTATTATGCCCTCCTTCGATCTCCCCTCCCGACAATAGTCCGATTCTCTGTTTATGTTTAATTTAAACTGTAAAACGAAATAAATAATATATACTTCTTATATAAGGCTACCCGTATGCACTACCCCCTTGACTTTACCCCCTAGCCACTTATTATGCCCTATCGCCATCCCCTTCTCTCCTCCCAACACTAGTCCCATTCTCTGTTCCAGGGGCCGCGGAACCGGGGGGGGAAGGGGCTGCAGCCCCCCCCCCCCCCCCCCCCCCCCCACTTTTGGGCTTAAACAAAGAAATACATAAGCATAACATAATGAAATACATAACAGTTCAAATGTGGTCAGCCCCCCCTTCACTTTCCAAACCATTCCGCGGCCCCTGTTGTTCATAATTAAGTAACACCCCAAACCCCCACCCTCACCAACCCCCTCCCCTCCCCCCTTTGGCTACCCCTAGCCATCCAAGGAGGTAATATTCAGATTCACCAAGCATTCTTAGTCGGGGTTACGCGATATAATGGGGCAAAGATATCGCGTAACCCCCGACTACGTTACTCGTATTTCAATGTTTCGTTTTTCTATTCGCAAATGGATATTGGTCGTTTTTCCATTTTGAAAATCGCAAAAAAAGGGATTTTGGTTCAATTTTCTTTTTTTTTAAAATAATAGAAAAATGAACGGGCTTCAATTTGAAGCGGATTTCGGGATTCTGGATTCTGAAACGCAAAATACTCGCCATTATGCGGTTTTTCAATATTTCGTTTTCCTATTTGCTATTTTGTAAAACCTAAAAAAAAAGGCTTGGTACGAACAGTCACGTTCACGTCACGTTCACGGTTCTGTACCTTTTGTGAAACAGGTCACCCAAATCTACAAACAGTCACGGTAAAGTGACCCAACAATTTGTCGTTTTCCATGCCGGTAAAACTCGAATCGTCACGTCTACCAAAACGTGACGTGAGTGTTTAATCATTATTTGTAAACGTGAAAGCGCTTGTTACTAAGACTAGTAATGACGTCATCCAGAATATTCTCGACGACACTACTTTTCCTTTTTGTGCGAGTGAATTCCTATGGGGATTGCGTGTTTAAGGATTTGTCGCAGCGCACACAAAATTGTATGTAAGTGATCTGATGCGTCGCGACGATATCGACGAGATTCGAGAGCGAGGCCGAGGCACAGTTTGACGACGCGGCGATCGAGTAAATTGCAGGCTAGGCGCCGGATATTTTCGATGATACAAAGTGAGAATGTGAGTATAGTTTGGTATATCAT
>JBAMJV010011782.1:32500-34823 GCA_037951105.1 Echinarachnius parma | reverse complement strand
CACCCCCCATCGAGATTCTTCACCAACATCCCTCCCCCCTTCGAAAATTCTTCACCGCCCCCCCCCCCCCCCCACGAAATATTTGACCGACACCACCCTCGAAAATTCTTCACCGACACCCCCCTCGAAATACTTGACCGACACCCCCTCGAGTTACTTGACCGACACCCCCCTCGAAATACTTGGCCAACACCCAGCCCGTCGAAAATTTTGGTTGACGCAATAACCCCCCCTACCCCCCCCCCCCCCCCCCCCCTTGTAAAAACCCTAGGTATGCTGCCAGCGATCACATGTCAAAACAATAAACAGTATTAATTAAATCGTTGTCAAGTAGATCAATAACCCTAATTCCTTGCTCTTCTTGTTTACACGTTATTTACAAAAAGCACACATTTTTTATACTTCAGTACAACAAAGTATGCACTTCGAGCAAACATTTACAATTAGCCTGTATTCAGAAAATTAAACCAGTGACAGAGAGAAACCTATTTTGGTAGCCGTATACCCTGTTTTGCCAATTTTGCGAATATCGTGTTGAAAATGTGAACAAAAATCACCGATCAAATTCAGTCATGCATATACGGACATGTACAATCACACGAATGTGTGTACAATGTAGTAGATTGTGCGTTGACAATGCACAGATGCCGGACCTACAATATTCCGCTACCCTGTATATAGTCTATGCAAATTCCCCGCCCGACGGTCGCTTTCGCTTTTGGAATGTACCGTCCGTTTCTTGATAGAAATACATATATTTCATCAGATTTGTTTTAATTCTATTCGAAAATCAGTCATTACAATTTTTAAATCCATATTATTTAAAAGTTTGAAAAACAACAATTCGCAAGCAAATTACGATAGTCTTAATTCAGGCGCACACAGCGGCACACGTGTTATTTCCGATTTGACAGGCATACGATAATGTGCGTAAGTAATTTACAACGTATCGATTCCAGGCTGAACAAAGACTACATAATGAAAGGTCATTTCAGCAACACACTTTTCACGGTACTTCCGTCGCAAGCATGTGTGATGATCAGCGCTCCACGCGACTGCATGGCAAATGAACGTGGAATATTGGCCGATTCATAACTGACCACTGGTCAAACTGACCCCGACCTGACCCAGACCACAAACCTCTATGGGTCATCACCAATCACTACCCAAAGTTTGATGTTGGTGCCTCAATGCACTACGAAATGCATAGATGGACAGACAGACAGACAGACAGACATACATGATCGGCTACTTTAGTATAGTAGATATACTTGTAATTTCGCACTGCGCATGCGTATATTTGCCCAACCGATCCCGTAAACATGGTAAACTTTGCGTAACACGGCCAAAGGTGAATGCACAACGCATCCAATCACCGTGAAGGCATACTTTATACTTCATGAAGAAGAAACAACAACCGGGCGAGACTGCATGCATCTAATAACCAACCATCCCACATCTTGGTTAACGGTTAACACATCTCTATAATATTCTTATTGAAGATTATTTTAGGTCAGGGTTAGACTGTAATAGGTGCAGCCATCGAAACCGCAATTTTAGAAGAACCAGTTCTGCATTATTTTAATAATTCGCATTGCATGCAGGCTGCAGATTTGCACCTTATAATTATTGTATTAAATTGTAATTGTCTTTAGATAAGCGATGTATAGACATGTTACGTGGAGAACGGCCACTTCCGGGCGAGTCTACCGAGTACATCTTTAACAGAAAAGTGAAACATTGAACTAGAAAAATCCATGCAGTACCGTTCGAGTGTTTTGTTACCGTTGATATAAATTATGCGATTATCTACTAGTATACAACGTTTTTAGGGATGTAGAGAGGCTATTGTTTTACTTCTATTAAGTGAAGAAAATAATACAAAAAGGCGTTTGATTCCGGTACGACTTTGCGAGAGGTAATCGGGCAAAGGAACATCAAACATATATACCAACACGAATACAAGATTCCCGTTATTCGATTATACGTTCAATTTAATTCATGTAATTGAATCGAAGGAGCGCAACGCAGTATCAGCATACCTGAAAGGGTCGATTGATACAAATAATATTATACGACCATCTTCTTTATGAACCATGATGTTGCGTTATAGCGTGTTCTTGACACTTGCTTTCGTCTTCCTCGGTGGAATTTCGAACAAAGATGCACACGTAGATGCCCAGGGTAAGTAACAATTATTTCGTGTAAAACAAAAAAGATTTAATTCAGAGTCATATTTCAATCAGATTATTAAACTATATTGTGACAATCTGGTTGCGTCATTGTTACATGCATAAGTCGGTTTTGTAGTTTTGGATTATGA